>ML391272.1:13726-79236 GCA_005239525.1 Nicotiana knightiana
GTGATTCTTTGAAGAGGTACGGTACAAAGAGGCACGGTTCAGTAAAACCACGAACTTATCAGCCACAGGAAATTTAACTTGATCAAAACGGGAGAGAGGCACGGTCAGAATGAATCTAGACAAAGCTACGAGCAGATTCAAGGACCCACAATTGATTACTCGAACGTTATGTAACTGAACCCCAATTACCGTTATCCTTTGTAACGCCTCATTAATGTCATAATTAGTCATTAATGAGTAACCATAGCAAGAGTCGTACGTTATAAGAATCTCCTATATAAGGGAGGGGAATACAGCTTGTAAAGGCATCTGATTCTCGAATACAATCAACTTCGATTTTCTATATTTCTGCAATATTGTCTATTATTCATTTTTCTCCATTACCTTGATTATCAGTAACCCGTATTCATCTTAAAAATAAGCTTTAGTCAAAGGGTCTAATTCTTTGGTTAAACAGATACATGCTTGGGAGACTTCCTTATCTCGTAATTCTTCCACCTCTATTTTCTTGTTGTAGCGTACCACAAAATTTATATTTTTTGCGATCTGTTGATCTCCTTTGATTTGTTGAATCCCCCATTCAGAGGGAAATTTAATTACTTGATGCAACGTGGAGTGTATAGATTTCATGTCGTGGATCCATGGTCTTCCAATGATCACGTTATAAGCCATGTGAGTATCGATGATTTGGAACCTAGCTCTTTTGATCACCCCCTCAACATAAGTGCTAAGCTCAATTTCTCCTTCTGTTATAACTGTAAAGTTATCAAACCCTGATATGGCTCGTGCTTTTGGGATTACTTGATCCCCCAGCAGCATTTCTTCCACGACTCTTAGCAAAATGATATTGACTGAACTACCTGAATCAATCAACACTCTTTTCACGTTAGTGTCATGAATAAGTAAAGATATTACCAGAGTATCGTTATGTGGAAGCATTAATCCGCTACTATCTGCATCATCGAAGTTTATATCGTCTTCTTCACAAGCACGTTTCCCGTGTGTAATTGTGAACTTTGTGGTTGTTTTGAAAATCACTCCGTTTACTTCTTCACCCCCGTGTATTACGTTAACGGTTCATTTTGGAGAAGGAGGATTTGGGGGCTCCTTCCTATTTCTCATGTATGCCTGTTTACTTTTATCACTAAACAATTATGTTAAATAGCCCCGTTTTAACAAATTTTCTACTTCACCTTGTAAAAGTTTGCAATCCGCAGTTTTGTGCCCATGATCGTTGTGAAATTCATACCAGTAATCTGGGTTTCTTCTACTTGGATTTGACCGCATCTCTTTGGGCCACTTAACCTTGTCTCCCATGTTCTTCAATATCGAGACAAGTTTAGTAGTACTTACATTAAAGGTATGATCCCCAATTTGAGTACTACCTCTAGGCCGTTCATCTCGATCTTTTCTAGATATAGACGAGGATGAGACTACATCTCTTCCTTGTGGTCTATAGTCCGACCTAGTGTTTTCGAGCCTGGAGTGGATATCGCGTCCTGAGGGGCCTAAGTAAAGATCGTACCTGTTTTTACCTGATCTTCCATCTGATTCAGGGCTTCTGGATCTGGAATGATCTTCATCTCTCGAACGAGCAATGATATCTTCTTCTATTCTGAGTTTAGTAATGTACCTGTTATATACATTGTTCCATGTTGTGGCGGGGAATTCTCTTAGATTCTCCTTAAGTCGGTTGGTGGCTTCTGAGCTTTTATCGTTCAAGTTGCTTGCAAATGCCATGGCTGCCCAATTATCAGGCACCCTGGGGAACTACATTCTTTCTTGTTGAAACCTGTCTACAAACTCACGGAGTAGTTCTGTGTCTCCTTGTTTTATTTTGAATATGTCTTCCATTCTCTTCTCAACTTTTTGTGCACCAGAGTGTGCTTTTATAAACGAATCTGCAAGCTCAGCAAAAGAGTCAATAGAATTTTCAGGGAGAAGAGAATACCAGGTTAGAGCCCCTTTGGTAAGTGTTTCCCCAAATTTTTTGACAAGGACTGATTCAATCTCTTGTTTCGTTAAGTCGTTGCCTTTTACCCCAGTAGTGAAAGCAGTCACATGGTCGCGTGGGTCAGTTGTTCCATCATATTTGGGAACGTCAGGCATTTTAAACTTCTTGGGTATAGGCAAAGGTGCCGCACTTGGCTTCCAAGGTTGTTGAGAATATCTATCAACATCGATGCCTTTGATGACAGGTGGTACACCAGGAATTTGTTCGATGCGATCATTCTGCTCCTTCATCTGTTTCTTCATGGTTAGCAGTAAATTTTGTAATTCCGAGTTATTAGATATACCTGATCTCGTTTCAAGAGATTCATTAGGAGTATCTCCTCTTCCTGAGTTTGCCAACCCAGATTGAGGATTTTCCATGGTGATGGTGTTATTGGGAGGTGGCGTCGGCGGTGTAGGCAATGCTGCCGGTAATCCTCTCGCAAATTCTTCCAAAGCTTGGCTCACATACTCTGCAATCATTTTCTTTCCACGATCTTTTTCCACAGTTTGATCATTATTACCATTGTTGTTATTGGATCTTTCTGGGGATTGTTCCCTCGAACCACGTGGGGTTCCTGAAGGTGATGGAACTGGGATTCCACTTCTTTGCTGGTTGTTGTCGTTGGGATTTGACATAATTCAAAGGATATCACTTGGAAAGTAAACAAAGATTATCAGATTTCCGGTAACAGAACCAATTTTTTTAACCAAAGAATTAGACCCTTTGACTAAAGCTTATTTTTAATACGAATACGGGTTACTGATAATCAAGATAATGAAAAAAATGAATAATAAACAATATTGCAGAAATAAAAGATCGATGTTGATTGTATTCGAGATCAGATGCCTTTACAAGCTGTATTCCCCTTCCTTATATAGGAGATTATTATAACGTACGGTTCTTGATATGGTTTCTCATTAGTGACTAATTATGACATTAATGAGGCATTACAAAGGATAACGGTAATTGGGGTTCAGTTACATAACGTTCGAGTAATCAATTGTGGGTCCCTGAATCTGCTCGTAGCTTTGTCTAGATTCATTCTGACCGTGCCTCTCTCCCGTTTTGATAAAGTTGAGTTTCCAGTGGCTGATAAGTTCGTGGGTTTACTGAACTGTGCCTCTTTGTACTGTATCTCTTCAAGGAGTCACATCCAGCTGTCGCGTTTTCCTGTGTCTACGTGACTAGCTCAGTTGTCAAAAGCTGGCTTACGTGTGAAACTCTTTTTTTACCAATACACTTGTATGTTCATAATTGACTCCAGAACACTCTTTATCTCCATCCTAGCTCGGAGTGGCTCCTGCAGAGCATAAAATTCTCAATTAGAGCATTTTTTTATCTTTAGCATTTAAACATCAGTAAAGTTCAGTTAAATTAGAGTATAAATAGCGTCTACATTGCAAAATATAGGCTACTATCAGTGCCCGATACCAAATCAATTTCAAAATCAACATCCTTGTCAGGCGGCATGCCCGGCAGGTTTGGAGGAAACACATCCGACAAATCACGTACCACCAGAACAGAATCAATGGCAGGAGTCTTTGCACTAACATCCCTCACAAAAGCCAAATAGGATAGACAACCCTTCTCAACTATACTCTGAGCCTTCAAGTATGAAATCACCCTGTTAGGTACATAGTCGATAGAATTGCTCCACTCAGCCCTCGGCAACCCCGACATCGCCAATGTCACGGTCTTAGCATGACAATATATAAAAACATGACATGGAGAAAACCAATCCATACACAATATTACATCAAATTCAACCATACTGAGAAGCAAAAGGTCCACCTGGGTCTCTAGACCCCCAATAGTCACCACACATGACCGATATACGCGATCCACAACAAGAGTATCGCCCACAAGAGTAGATACATGAATACATAAGACTAGAGACTCAAGGGGCATTCCAGAAAATGAGCGAAATACGAGGAAACATATGAATAAGTCGAACCAAAGTCAAATAATACCGAGGCATCTCAGTGGAAAACTCAAACAATACCTGTAATCACAGCATCTGAAGCAATGGCATCTGGCCTGGCAGGGAGGGTATAGTAACGGACCTGGACACCCCCTACTCGACCTCCCCTTCTCGGGCGACCCCTAGCTGACTGAGCTCCACCCTTAGTTAGCTGGGCGAGTAGCGGAGGAACTGGTGCTGAAGTCGCATACTGACTCCTCTACTGAGATGAACCTCCTGAAAGGCGGATAAAATACCTCTTAATATGACCAAGTCTCCACACTCAAAGAAACCTCACCTTGCAAATGGCGGTGGGTACTGAAGGGAACCCCGAGCATTGGAATAACCGCTAGAAGCTCCTGACACAAATGAACCCTGAGTTGATGGTGCATGAGACGAACTCTGAGCTGGTAGTGAACTGAATGATGTCTGGCCCTGCTGATAACCATAAGGCCTATGACCGGAAGATGCACCTCGGTGCACTGGGCGGGCCATCTGAGCTTACCTGAAAGGATGACCTCTACCGTGCTGGAATTGACCCCCAGAAGGAGCACCGCTAAATTCGCCCTGACCACGAGGCCTTTTGGCCTCCCTCTCAACCCGCTCCTGACTGCGAACCATCTCAATCTTCCGAGCAATGTCGACAACCTCATCAAAAGTAGCAAAAGACACTCTCTCTCAGGTCATAAGCAATCGCAACTGATAAGTGAGGCCATCTATAAACCTCCTGATCCTCTCCCTATCTGTGGAAACAACCTAGATGGCATGACGGGTCAACTCCGAGAATTGCATCTCATACTGCATCACAAACATATCACCCTGCCGGAGATGCTCAAACTGTCTACGCAGTTGCTTTCTGCGGGACTTAGGCACGAATTTCTCTAGAAAGAGGACGGAGAACTGCTGCCAAGTAAGGGGTGCTGTATCGACCGGCCTACGCCTATCGTAAGCCTTCCAACAACTGAATGCGGCACCATGGAACTGAAAAGTGGTGAACGAGACCCCACTGGTCTCCAGAATACCTGATGTACGGAGTATCCTCTAACACATATCCAAGAAACCCTATGCATCCTCACCCTCTACACTACTGAAAGATGGAGGTTGGAGTCTCCCAAACCTATGCAATCTACGCTGCTCATCCTCAGGCATAGCAGGAACAATATAGTCCTGAGCAGCTTCAACCGGTTGGGCTGGTGGCGCCCCTGGTGTCTGGAGTCCCTGAACAACCTGCTCAGGGGTGCGGGTGGTGGGAGTCTAAGTGCCTCCCCCGACCTGAGAAGTGGCTGCGACCGTCAAAATAAAGACCGTTTGAGCAAGGCCGGTACACACTGTCAGAAACTGAGCTAGGGCCTCCTGAAGGCCAGGAATCACAATAGGCACAAGTGGTTCCTGAGCTAGTCCCACTGGAAAATCTACAACTGGGACCCGGTCCTGATATGGAGCAATTGGGGGTCTGCAGGTAGTGCCCCGAATGTTGTGCAGGTTGTACCTCTGCCCCTGCCACGGCCTCTCGCGGCCTTGGATGGTGGTACTGGTGGCTGGCCCTCCTTTCCAGTAGTGTGAGTCCTCACCATCTGTGAGAGAACGAACAACAAAAGCTTAGTTACCAGAATCAACAGATTCGCACGACAAGAATTCAAGAATGTGAAGTTTTCGAAGAGTTATGCAGCCTCTCGAAGATAAGTACGGACGTTTCCGTACCGTTCCTCAAGACTCTACTAAACCCGCTCATGACTCGTGAGACCTAGGTAACCTAGGCTCTGATACCAACTTGTCACGATCCAAAAACCTAATATGTCATGATGGCGCCTATCGTGGAACTAGGCAAGCCTAAATTCAACACTTCTTTCCAATACAGTAAAAAAAAAATTTTGAATTAACAGCGAAATTATCCAAAAATACGATACAATCGTCCCAACAATCGGCACGTCACTGAGTACATGAGTTTCTAATAACGGAACATAGTCCACAATAGCATCTATAGAAATAAACTCAAAACACAAATAAACTAAGGAAGGGAAATCAAGGTCCGCGAACGTCGTGCAGCTACCTCGATAGTCCCTGACTCCAAATACCGAAATCAGCAGCCGCTGCCGTGACCAAAATGCCTGAATCTGCACACAAAGTGAAGGGAGTAACGTAAGTACACCAACTCAGTAAGTAATAAGTCCAAAATATGGACTGCAGATAGTGACAAACTCAACCGGTGCAAATAACATGAAATAAATGTATAGAAACGTAAAGATGCTCTCTTAAGACCAGTTAGGCAATCCATAACCGTAAGTAAGACATTGTCATACAGTGTAATGAAAATAACTCTACTATCGCTACATGACAACACATATACTGAAAATGATGCACCATGGTATCAGCCTCAAATGCCCTCACTCTAGATATCTCAACCTCTCGGTACTGTATATGGCTCATACGGCCCAGGGAAGATCCATCCCAGAGTACATACACAAAGCTGACCATAGGTCACCCAGTACCGAGGACTAAGGGTGATCCAGCCCTGTGGATAAGATCCATCTCCAGGTAATATGTACATCAGACAAGATCCATGTCCATGGAATATCCATCCGTCAATCATATCAACTGCGCTCACTGGGGGTGTGTTACAGACTCCAAAGAGGCTCCTACAGCCCAAGCGCTATCATAATCATCAATATAATCGTTGCGGCGTGCAGTCCGATCCCATAATTTTCACTTACACTCAGTCTCTCGGCCTCACTCAGTCATCAATCTCTCCAGTCTCAACCACGGGCTCTCAATGTCATGATAACGAATCCGGAACAATGATACGATGAATCAATAAATAACCGAGACTGGGATACAATATAAGAATGCATGAACATGACTGAGTACATGATATAAATGAAAATGGTGAGATGACAGCAAGAAACGACTACTAAAGGTCCAAACAATACCTCCATAAAGCCTATACATTATATCTAGCATTATTTACATCTCAATGACTTATCACATGATTAAAACATGGAGATCAATAGGGTAGAGTCAATAAATGGTGCCATGGAATCACCCAGGTCATAACTCTCATGGTGCACGCCCGTACGCCCATCACTTGGCATGTGCATCACCTCAATACCAATCAGATAACACATAATTTGGGGTTTCGAACCCTCAGAACCAAGTTTGGAAGCGTTACTTACCTTAAACCAAGAAAAATCCTACTCGAGAATGCCCTTGCCTCTCAATTCGGCCTCCGAACGTCCCTAATCTAGCCACAAGAAATAAAATACGATCAATATGGGCTAAAGGAAATAATTCCACAAGAAAAATACCAATTTATAGCCAAAAACCCGAAATCAGCTCAACTCGGCCTCCAGTCCCACATCTTGAAATCCGACCAAAGTCACAAAACTCGAAAGTTCACTCACGAGTCTAACCATACTAAATTCATCAAAATCCGACATCATTTTCCCCTCCAAAACACTAAAACTCACTCTCCAATTTCCCAAGCGCTAACCCCCAATTCACTTCAAAACCCCACTAATTAGGTGAGAAATCAACGGGAAAACACCATATCTAAGGATAATTAGGCTCAAGGAACTTACCTCAGTGATAACCCTCGACTTTCCTTCAAAAATCTCCTCAAAAGCTCCAAAGTCCGTGTTCAAAATTGTGAAAAGTGAGAAGAATTCTCGAAGTCCTCTATTTATACTTTCTGCCCAGCGAAACCGCACCTGTAGTGCAAATTCCGCATTTGCAGACCAAGCTCCGCTTCTATGGTAATTCACTTAAATCCATGTGACCGTTTCTACGACTAACAACCGCATATGCGATCATCGCAGGTACGGGAACCACCTCGCACCTGCGGCCCCCTTCTCGCACCTGCGCCTGCCAGCCCGCATCTGCGACTCTCGCAGGTGCGGGAATATCTTTGCACCTGCGGTTCTTCCCCAGGTCCTCCATGGCCGCATCTGCGGCTCCTCAGTCGCTCATGCGGGCTCGCACCTACGGCTCCCACTCTACAGGTGCGGAAAACACCAGTAGCAGCAGCTTCAACTGCATTTCTTCAACTCCAAACCTTCTGTTAACCACCCAGAATCACCCCGAGGCTCTCGGGACCTCAATCAAACATACCAACACGTCCCATAACATCATATGAACTTAGTCGAATCCTCAAATCACTCAAAACAACATTAAAACACCAAATTACCATAGGATTCAATCCTAAGAACTTCTAAAATTACAAATTTCGCAAACGACGCCTAAACCTATCAAACCACGTCCGAATAACCTCAAATTTTACACACACATCAAAAATGACACCGTGAACCTACTCCAACTTCCGAAAATCTATTCCGAACCCGATATCAAATTTTTCACTGCCAACCAAAATCACCGAATTTTCAACTTTCGCCAATTCAAGCCTAATTCTACTACAGACATCCAAAACACATTCTGAACGCATTCCTAAGCCCAAAATCACCCAACAGAGCTAATAGATCCATCAAAATTCAATTCCGAGATCGTTTACACATAAGTCAACATGCGGTTGACTCCTCCAACTTACTCTTCTAATAAAGAGGCTAAGTGTCTCAATTCACTCCGAAGCCACTCCGGACCCGAACCAACCAACCCAATACAATATAATGCAGCTATAAAGCACAAAAGAAGCAGAAGTGGGGGAAACGGGGTTATAACTCTCGAAACGACTGGCCGAGTCATTACATCCTCCCCCTTAAACAAACGTTCATCCTTGAACGGGTCTAGAAACATACCTGGAGCCTCAAATAGGTATGTATATCTGCTACGGATATCCCACTCGGTCTCCCAGGTGGCCTCCTCCACAGGCTAACCTCTCCACTGCACCTTCACTGAAGCTATATCCTTTGACCTTAATTTTCGATCCTAACGATCCTAAATGGCTACCGGCTTCACATCATAAGTCATATCACCATCCAACTTAACCGTGTTGAACTCCAAAACATAGGACGGATCGCCAATATACTTTCGGAGCATACAAACATGAAACACTGGATGCACACTCAATAAGTTGGGTGGCAAGGCAAGCTTATAAGCCACCTCCCTTATCCTCTGAAGCACCTCAAAGGCCATTTGAACCGGGGGCTAAACTTTCCCCTCTTTCTGAACCTCATAACACCCTGCATGGGTGATACCTTCAACAAAACCTTTTCCCCGATCGTGAAAGACACATCACAGACCTTCCGCATAGCTCTTCTACCTAGACTGCGACGTGCAAAGCCCCTCTTGAATCAATTTCACCTTTTCTAATGCATCCTGGACAAAGTCTGTACCCAAGATCCTAGCCTCAACCGGCTCAAACAATCCTACTGGAGATCTACTTCTCCTCTCATATAAGGCCTCGTACGGAGCCATGTGAATCTCGACTGATAACGGTTGTTATATGCAAACTCTGCGAGCGCCAGAAATTGGTCCCATGAACCCCCAAAGTCAATGACACAAGCGCGTAACTTGTCCTCCAATATATGGATAGTGCGCTCGGATTGTCCGTCCATCTGAGGGTGAAAGGTTGTGATCAACTCAACCTGGGTTCCCAACTCTCGCTGCACGACCCTCCAAAATCGCAATGTAAACTGAGTGCCCCTATCTGAGATGATGGAAACTAGGACACCAAGCAGGCGAACAATCTCTAGGATGAAAATCTCAGCCAACCGCTCTGAAGAGTAAGTATTACCAACTGGAATGAAGTGTGCGGACTTGGTTAGACGATCCACAATAACCCAAATAGCATCGAAATTCCTCGAAGTACGCGGGAGCCCAACCACAATCCATAATGATCCGCTCCCACTTACACTCTAGGATCTCTAACTTCTGAAGCAAGCCACCCAGTCTCTGTTGTTCATGCTTAACGTACTAACAGTTGAGACACCGAGCCACAAACCTAACTATATCCTTCTTCATCCGCCTCCACCAATAGTGTTGTCTCAAATCCTGGTACATCCTTCACGACACCCTGATGGATGGAATACCGCGAGTTGTGAGCCTACTCAAGAATCAACTCCCGAAGCCCATCCACATTGGGCACACATGGCCGTCCCTGCATTGTTAACACGCCATCATCATCAAAAGTCACATCTCTGGCATCACCTCGATGAACCTTGTCCTGAAGAATGAGTAGGTGAGGGTGATCATACTGACGATCCCTGATACAGTCATAAAGAGAAGACTTGGAGACCATACAAGCCAATACCTGACTCGGCTCAGAAATATCCAATTTGAAAAGATGGTCCGCTAAGGCTTGAACATCCAATGCCAAGGGTCTCTCTGCTGCTGGAAGATATGCTAAACCCCCCCCCCCCCAAACTCTCTGCCCAATGACTCAAGGCATCGACCACCACATTAGGCTTCCCCGGATGGTACAAAATAGTGATATCATAGTCCTTGAGAAGTTCCAACCATCTCCGCTGACGCAAATTAAGATCCTTCTGCTTGAACTGATGCTGCAAACTCTGGTGATCAGTATAGATCTCACAATGAACCCCATACAAATAGTGCCACCAAATCTTTAAGGCATGAACAATAGCTGCTAACTCAAGATCCTGGACAAGATAGTTTCTTCTCATGAGTCTTCAACTGGCGCGAGGCATAGGCAATCACCTTACCCTCCTGCATCAGAACACATCCAATACCTATCCTCGAGGCATCACAATACACGGTGTAAGAACCTGAAGCTGGCGGCAGAACAAAACTGGAGTTGTGGTAAAAATAGTCTTGAGCTTCTGAAAGCTCTTCTTGCACTCATCCGACCACCTGAATGGACCACCCTTTTGGGTCAATTTGGTCAAGGGCGATGCAATCGATGAAAATCCCTCCACAAAGCGACGGTAATAGACCGCAAAACCAAAGAAGCTCCTAATCTCCGTGGTTGAGGATGGTCTAGGACAACTCTGAACCGTATTTATCTTCTTCGAATCCACCTGAACACCCTTAATGGACACCACGTGTCCCAAGAACACTACTGAACCGAGCCAAAATTCACACTTGGTGAACTTTGCGTAAATTTTCTCCTCCCTTAATATCTGCAACACAATCCTCAAATGATGAGCATGCTCCTCCTGGTTATGAGAGTACACCACGATGTCATCAATGAATACAATAATGAATGAGTCCAAATAGGGCTGGAATACATTGTTCATCAAATGCATGAACACCGCTAGGGCATTGGTCATCCCAAAAGACATCACTAAAAACTCATAGTGGCCATATCAGGTATTGAAAGTTGTCTTAAGAATATCCAAATCCCGAATCTTCAGCTGGTGATACCCGGACCTCAAATCAATCTTGGAGAACACCCTCGCTCCCTGAAGCTGGTCGAATAGATCATCAATACGAGGCAAAGGATATTTGTTCTTGACTGTGACCTTGTTCAACTACGTGTGATCAATGCACATTCTCATGGAAACATCCTTCTTCTTCACAAATAGAACCGGTGCACCCCAAGGTGACACACTAGGCCGAATAAACCCCTTATCAAGGAGTTCCTGAAGCTGTTCTTTCAATTCTTTTAACTCCTCCGGTGCCATATAATACGGTGGAATAGAAATGGGCTGAGTGCCCGACACCAAATCAATACCAAAATCAATATCCCTGTGCCCAACAGGTCTGGAGGAAACACATACGGAAAATCACGTACCACCGAAACAGAATCAATGGCAGGAGTCTCTACACAAATATCCCTCACAAAAGCCAAATAGGATAGACAACCCTTCTCAACCATACGCTGAGCCTTCAAGTATAAAATCACCCTGCTAGGTACATAGTATATAGAATGGCTCCACTCAACCCTCGACAACCCCGACATCGCATACATCACGGTCATAGCGTGGAAATATAGAACAGAATGACATGGAGACAACCAATCCATACCCAATATCACATCAAAATCAACCATACTAACTAGTAAAAGTTCCACTCGGGTCTCCAGAACCTCAATAGTCACCACACATGACCGATATACGTGATCCACAATAATATTATCGACCACAAGAGTAGATACATGAACTGATAAAGCTAGAGACTCACGGGTCAAATCCAGAAAATGAGCGAAATACAAGGAAACATATGAATAAGTGGAACCAGGGTCAAATAATACCTAGGCATCTTAGTGGCAAACTGAAACAATACATGTAATCACATAATCTAAAGCAATGGCATCTGGTCTAGAAGGGAGGACATAGAAACGGGCATGGACGCCCCCTGACCGACCTCCCCCTCTCGAGCGACCCCTAGGTGATTGAGCTCCACCCCTAGTTAGTTGGGTGGGTGGCGAAGGAACTAGTGCTGAAATCACAGGCTGACTCCTCTGCTGAGATGAACCTCCTGAAAGTCAGGGACAATACCTCTTAATATGACCCAAGTCTCCACACTCAAAGCAAACTCGCCCTGCAAGAGGTGGGTACTGAAGGGAACCCCGAGAACTGGAATAACCGCTAGAAGCTCCTGGAACAAATGAACCCTGGAGCTTACATAACGGTCATAGCGTGGCAATCTAGAACAGAATGACATGGAGACAACCAATCCATACCCAATATCACATCAAAGTCAACCATACTAACTAGTAAAAGTTCCACTCGGGTCTCCAGAACCTCAATAGTCACCACACATGACCGATATACGTGATCCACAATAATATTATCGCCCACAAGAGTAGATACATGAACTGATAAAGCTAGAGACTCAAGGGGCATTCCAGAAAATGAGCGAAATACGAGGAAACATATGAATAAGTCGAACCAAGGTCAAATAATACCGAGGCATCTCAGTGGAAAACTCAAACAATACCTGTAATCACAGCATCTGAAGCAATGGCATCTGGTCTGGCAGGGAGGGTATAGTAACGGACCTGGACACCCCCTAGTCGACCTCCCCCTCTCAGGCGACCCCTAGCTGACTGAGCTCCACCCTTAGTTAGGTGGGCGAGTAGCGGAGGAACTGGTGCTGAAGTCGCAGGCTGACTCCTCTACTGAGATGAACCTCCTGAAAGGTGGAGACAATACCTCTTAATATGACCAAGTCTCCACACTCAAAGAAACCTCACCTTGCAAATGGCGGTGGGTACTGAAGGGAACCCCGAGCATTGGAATAACCGCTAGAAGCTCCTGACACAAATGAACCCTGAGCTGATGGTGCATGAGACGAACTTTGAGCTGGTAGTGAACCGAATGATGTCTGGCCCTGCTGATAACCATAAGGCCTATGACCGGATGATGCACCTCGGTGCACTGGGCGGGCCATCTGAGCTTACCTGAAAGGATGACCTCTACCGTGCTGGAATTGACCCCCAGAAGGAGCACCGCTAAATTCGCCCTGACCACGAGGCCTTTTGGCCTCCCTCTCAACCCGCTCCTGACTGCGAACCATCTCAATCTGCCGAGCAATGTCGACAACCTCATCAAAAGTAGCAAAAGACACTCTCTCTTAGGTCATAAGCAATCGCAGCTGATAAGTGAGGCCATCTATAAACCTCTTGATCCTCTCCCTATCTGTGGAAACAACCTAGATGGCATGACGGGCCAACTCCGAGAATTGCATCTCATACTGCGTCACAAACATATCACCCTGCCGGAGATGCTCAAACTGTCTACGCAGTTGCTTTCTGCGGGACTTAGGCACGAACTTCTCTACAAAGAGGACGGAGAACTGCTGCCAAGTAAGGGGTGCTGCATCGACCGGCCTACGCCTATCGTAAGCCTTCCACCAACTGATTGCGGCACCATGGAACTAAAAAATGGTGAACGAGACCCCACTGGTCTCCAGAATACCTGCTGTATGGAGTATCCTCTAACACATATCCAAGAAACCCTGTGCATCCTCACCCTCTACACTAATGAAAGATGGAGGCTGGAGTCTCCCAAACCTATGCAATCTACGCTGCTCATCCTCAGGCATAGCAGGAACAATATAGTCCTGAGCAGCTTCAACCGGCTGGGCTGGTGGCGCCCCCGGTGTCTGGAGTCCCTGAACAACCTGCTCGGGGGTGCGGGTGGTGGGAGTCTAAGTGCCTCCCCCGGCCTGAGAAGTGGTTGCGGCCGTCAAAATAAATATCGTTTGAGCAAGGCCGGTACACACTGTCATAAACTGAGCTAGGGCCTCCTGAAGGCCAGGAATCACAATAGGCACAAGCGGTGCCTGAGCTAGTCCCGCTGGAACAACTACAACTGGGACACGGTCCTGATATGGAGCAATTGGGGGTCTGCAGGTAGTGCCCCGACTGTTGTGCAGGTTGTACCTCTTCCCCTGCCACAGCCTCTACCGTGGCCTCGGCCTCTCGCGGCCTTGGATGGTGGTACTGGTGGCTGGCCCTCCTATCCGGTAGTGTGAGTCCTCACCATCTGTAAGAGAACGAACAACAAAAGTTTAGTTACCAGAATCAACAGATTCGCACGACAAGAATTCAAGAATGTGAAGTTTTCGAAGAGTTATGCAGCCTCTCAAAGATAAGTACGGACGTCTCCGTATCATTCCTCAAGACTCTACTAAACCCGCTCATGACTCGTGAGACCTAGGTAACCTAGGCTCTGATACCAACTTGTCACGATCCAAAAACCTAACCTGTCGTGATGGCGCCTATCGTGGAACTAGGCAAGCCTAAATTCAACACTTCTTTCCAATACAGTAAAAACATCTTTTTGAATTAACAGCGAAAAGGTTTAACATTTAAATAAAAGCCCATTTGAAAATAGAATTTGTCCAAAAATACGATACAACCGTCCCAACAATCGGGGTGTCACTGAGTACATGAGCGTTTAATAACCGGAACATAGTCCACAATAGCATATATAGAAACAAACTCAAAACACAAATAAACTAAGGAAGGGAAATCAAGCTCTGCGAACGTCATGCAGCTACCTCGATAGTCCCCGACTCCAAATGTCGAAATCAGCAGCCGCTGCCGTGACCAGAAATGCCTGGATCTGTACACAAATTGCAGGGAGTAATATGAGTACACTAACTCAGTAGTCTGAACTATGGACTGAGTAAGTGACGAACTCAACCGGTGCAAGTAACATGAAATAAATGTACAGAAACGTAAATATGCTCTTAAGACCATTTAGGCAATTCATAACCGTAAGTAAGGCAGTGCCGTACAATGTAATGAATATAACTCTACTATCGCTACATGAAAACACATATACTGAAAATAATGCACCATGGTATCAGCCTCAAATGCCCTCACTCTCGATATCTCAACCACTCAGTATTGTATATGGCTCATACGGCCCAGGGAAGATCCATCCCGGAGTATATACACAAAGGTGGCCATAGGTCACCCAGTACCGAGGACTAAGGGTGAGCCAACCCTGTGGAGAAGATCCATCTCCAAGTAATAATTACATCGGACAAGATCCATGTCCAGGGAATATCCATCCCTCAATCATATAAACCGCGCTCACTGGGGGTTTGTTACAGACTCCAGAGGGGCTCCTCCAGCCCAAGCACTATCATAATCATCAATATAACTGATGCGGCGCGCAGCCCGATCCCATAATTGTCACTCACACTCAGGCTCTCGGCCTCACTCAGTCATCAATCTCTCCAGTCTCAACCACGGGCTCTTAATGTCATGATAACGAATCCGGAACAATGATATGATGAATCAATAAATAACCGAGACTGGGATACGATATAAGAATGCTTGAACATGAATGAGTACATGATATAAATTAAAATGGTGAGATGAAAGCTAGAAACGACCACTAAGGGTCCCAAAAATACTGTCATATAGCCTATACATGATATCTAGCATGATTTAAAGCTCAATGACTTTATCACATGATGAAAACATGGAGATCAACAGGGTAGAGTCACTAAATTGTGCCATGGAATCACCCAGGTCACAACTCTCACGGTGCACCCCACCACGCCCGTCAGTTGGCATGTGCGTCACCTCAATATCAATCACATAACACATAATTTAGGGTTTCGAACCCTCAGAACCAAGTTTGGAAGCGTTACTTATCTCAAAACAAGCAAAATCCTACTCCGGAATGCCCTTGCCTCTCAATTCGGCCTCCAAACATCCCGAATCTATCCACAAGCAATAAAATATGATCAATATGGGCTAAAGGAAAGAATTACACAAGAAAATACCAATTTATAGCCAAAAACTCGAAATAGGCTCAACCCGGCCCCGAGGCCCACATCTCGAAATCCGACCAAAGTCACAAAACTCGAAAGCCCATTCACTCACGAGTCTAACCATACTAAATTCATCAAAATCCGGCATCATTTTCCCCTCCAAAACCCCAAAACTCACTCTCCAATTTCCCAATCCCTAACCCCCAATTTCACTTCAAAACCCCACTAATTAGGTGAGAAATCAACAAGAAAACACCATAGCTAAGAATAATTGGGATCAAGGAACTTACCTTAGTGATAACCCTCGAATTTCCTTCAAAAATCTCCTCAAAAGCTCCAAAGTCCGTGTTCAAAATTGTGAAAAGTGAGAAGAATTCCCGAAGTCCTCTATTTATACCTTCTGCCTAGCGAAACCGCACCTGCGGTGCAAATTCTGCATCTGCGGACCAAGCTCCGCTTCTACGATAATTCACTTAAATACCTGTGACCGCTTCTGTGCTTAACGACCGCATATGCGATCATCGCAGATGCGGAAACCACCTCGCACCTGCGGCCCCCTTCCGGCACCTGTGCCTGCTGCCCGCATCTGCGACTCTCGCAGGTGCCTGAATATCTTCGCACCTATGGCACCTTCCTAGGTCCTCCATGGCCGCATATGTGGCTCCTCAGTCGCTCATGCGGGCTCGCACCTACGGCTCCCACTCTGCAGGTGCGGAAAACACCAGTAGTAGCAGCTTCAACTGCATTTCTTCAACTCCGAACCTTCCGTTAACCACCCAGAATCACCCCGAGGCTCTCGGAACCTCAACCAAACATACCAACACGTCCCATAACATCATATGAACTTAGTCGAACCTTCGAATCACTCAAAACAACATCAAAACACCAAATTACCCTCGGATTCAAGCCTATGAACTTCTAAACTTCCAAATTCCGCAAATGACGCCGAAACCTATCACCATGTCTGAATGACCTCAAATTTTACACACACGTCAAAAATGACACCGCGAACCTCCAACTTCCGTAAATTCATTCCGACCCCAATATCAAATTTTCCACTGCCGACCAAAATCACCAAATTTTAACTTCCGCCAATTCCAGCCTAATTCTACTACGGACCTCCAAAACACATTCCGAACACGCTCCTAAGTCCAAAATGACCCAGCGGAGCAAATGGAACGATCAAAATTCAATTCCGAGATTGTTTACACATAAGTCAACATCCGGTTGACTTCTCCAACTTAAGTTTCTAATAAAGACTCTAAGTGTCTCAATTCACTCTGAAGCCACTCCGGACCCGAACCAACCAACCCGATACAATATAATGTAGTTGTAAAGCACAAAAGAAGTAGAAATAGGGAAAACTGGGTTATAAGTCTCGAACGGACCGGCCGGGTCGTTACAAGTAGTCTAACAATGAGATACCACATATTATGACAATTTAATCAAAAGCATGGAAAGAGGCTAGACAGTATAAACCGGTCAATACCACATGTAGAATGTGTACCTACTCGTCACCTTGCGTACACGTCTTTCACATAATAAGATAACACAATTAACTCAATTCCTAAGGGGTGGTTTCCCCCACACAAAGTTAGACAAGATAGTTACCTCAATTCGGCCAATTCAATACTCAATTAAGCTTTTCCTTTACCAATTCACCAATGCTCGGCTCAATCTAGCCAAAAACGACTCAACTACATCAAACAATGCAAGAGAAACAATTTCAATTAACAAAGCCATGATACTTATACAATTTGTAAAAAGTCAACAAAAGTAAACTCCTAGAGCCCGCACCTTGGAATCCGACAAAACTTATAAAACCCGAACACCCATACCGATACGAGTTCAACCACATAAAAATTATCAAGTTCCGATACTAATTCGTCCTTCGAATCATCATTTTTCATTTTTGAAAGATTTTACAATTTTCCCAAAATTTTCCTTTAGATTCTCATGAATTTGATGTTAAACCTAAGATATAATCACAAAATATGATAGAAAATTGGTTATAGCACTTACCCAATGATTGTAGATAAATTCCTCTCTCAAAATTGCCCACTCTCGGACCTAAGGTTCAAAATATGATAAAATGAAGCTAAGTCCCGAAATGGGAATCTTAATACCAGCCTCAGATATCGCATTTGCGACATTAGGATCACAAATGCGATGCTTGCAAATGCGACAAAAGTATCGCAAATGCGAAGGCTGGCCAACTCTGTTCAGGTCGCAAATACAACAAAAGACTCGCAAATGCGAGCTATGAGTTTTTCGCAAAAGCGAAAGTTGGTATCGCAAATGCGGAGCTGCAATCACAAATGCGATGAAGTTGTTCGCAAATGCGAACTCCCCTGCCCCAGCCCATCTTCGCAAATGCGAGAATGATCTCGCAAATGCGGTCATCGCAAATGCAATGAAATCCTCGAAATTGCATGAACAGGAACACCATCACAGCTGAACCTTCTTCCAACACTTTGAAACGCGTACAAAACTCATCCGAGCCCTCGGGGTTCTATACCAAACACCCTCACAAGTCTTAAAACATAACATGACCTCGCTCGCGTGATTGGAACATAAAAATAACCTCTAAAACCATGAATCGGACGCCAAAACACATGAAAATCACATTGAACTTTAAGAACTTCTAGAATCACAACTGAGCATTTGAACCATACCAAATCCACTCCAAATGATACCAAATTTTGCAGGCAAATTCCAAATGATGAAACAGACCTATTCCAAATTCGAAAACCACAATCCGGACCCGATAGCCTTATAATCAACATCACGAGGGCTAACAACGAGATACCACATATTATGACAATTTAATCAAAATCATGGAAAGAGGCTAGACAATCTAAACCGGTCAATACCACATATAGAATGTGTACCCACTCGTCACCTTGTGTACACGTCTTTCACATAACAAAATAACACAATTAACTCGATTCCTAAGGAGTGGTTTCCCCCACACAAAGTTAGACAAGATAC
The DNA here is from genome assembly GCA_005239525.1 of Nicotiana knightiana. Taxonomy (NCBI): domain Eukaryota; kingdom Viridiplantae; phylum Streptophyta; class Magnoliopsida; order Solanales; family Solanaceae; genus Nicotiana; species Nicotiana knightiana. The sequence continues at coordinate 32,761 of ML391272.1, forward strand.
TTACCTTAATTCGTCCAATTCAATACTCAATTAAGCTTTTCCTTTACCAATTCACCAATGCTCGGCTCAATCTAGCCAAAAACGACTCAACTACATCAAACAATGCAAGAGAAACAATTTTCAATTAACAAAGCTACGATACTTATACAATTTGAAAAAAGCCAACAAAATTAAAGTCCTCGAGCCCGCACCTTGGAATCCGACAAAACTTATAAAACCCTAACACCCATACCGATACGAGTTCAACCACACAAAAATTATCAAGTTCCAATACCAATTCGTCCTTCAAATCATCATTTTTCATTTTTGAAAGATTTTACAATTTTCCCAAAATTTTCCTTTAGATTCTCATGAATTTGATGTTAAACCTAAGATATGATAGAAAATTGGTTATATGCACTTACCCAATGATTGTAGATGAAATTTCTCTCTCAAAATCGCCCACTCTCGGACCTAGGGTTCAAAATATTGATTAAATGAAGCTAAGTTCCAAAATGGGAATCTTAATACCAGCCTCAGATGTCGCATTTGCGACATCAGGATCGCAAATGCGATGCTTGCAAATGCGACAAAAGTATCGCAAATGCGAGGGCTGGCCAGCTCTGTTCAGGTCGCAAATGCGAGCTATGAGTTTTTCGCAAAAGCAAGAGTTGGTATCGCAAATGCGGAGCTGCAATCGCAAATGCCATGAAGTTGTTCGCAAATGAGAACTCCCCTGCCCCAGCCCATCTTCACAAATGCGAGAATGATATCACAAATGCGGTCATCACAAATGCAATGAAATCCTCGAAATTGCGTGAACAGGAACACCAGCACAGCTGAACCTTCTTCCAACACTTTGAAACGCGTACAAAACGCATCTGAGCCCTCGGGGTTCTATACCAAACACCCTCACAAGTCTTAAAACATAATACGACCTCGCTCGCGTGATTGGAACATAAAAATAACCTCTAAAACCACGAATCGGACGTCAAAACACATGAAAATCACATTGAACTTTAAGAACTTCTAGAATCGCAACTGAGCATCCGAACCATACCAAATCCACTCCAAATGATACCAAATTTTGCACGCAAGTTCCAAATGATGAAACAGGCCTATTCCAAATTTGGAAACCATGATCCGGACCTGATAGCCTTATAATCAACATCACGAAGGCTAACAACGAGATACCACATATTATGATAATTTAATCAAAAGCATGGAAAGAGGCTAGACAATCTAAACCGGTCAATACCACATATAGAATGTGTACCCACTCGTCACCTTGCGTACACGTCTTTCACATAACAAGATAACACAATTAACTCGATTCCTTAGGGGTGGTTTCCCCCACACAAAGTTAGACAAGATACTTACCTCAATTCGGCCAATTTAATACTCAATTAAGCTTTTCCTTTACCAATTCACCAATGCTCGGCTCAATCTAGCCAAAAACTACTCAACTACATCAAACAATGCAAGAGAAACAATTTCAATTAACAAAGCTATGATACTTATACAATTTGCAAAAAGCCAACAAAAGTAAAATCCTCGAGCCCGCACCTTGAAATCCGACAAAACTTATAAAACCCAAACACACACACCGATACGAGTTCAGCCACACAAAAATTATCAAGTTCTGATACCAATTCGTCCTTCAAATCATCATTTTTCATTTTTGAAAGATTTTACAATTTTCCCAAAATTTTCCTTTAGATTCTCATGAATTTGATTTTAAACCTAAGATATGATAGAAAATTGTTTATAGGCACTAACCCACTGATTGTAGATGAAATTCCTCTCTCAAAATCGCCCACTCTCAGACCTAGGATTAAAAATATGATAAAATGAAGATAAGTCTCGAAATGGGAATCTTAATACCAGCCTCAGATGTCGCATTTGCGACATCAATCGCAAATGCGATGCTCGTATCACAGTGTGAAGGCTGGCCAGCTCTGTTCAGGTTTCAAATGCGATAAAAGACTCGCAAATACGAGCTCTGAGTTTTTCGCAAAAGCGATAGTTGGTATCGCAAATACGGAGCTACAATCGCAAATGCGATGAAGTGGTTCGCAAATGCGAACTCCCCTGCCCCAGCCCATCTTCGCAAATGCGAGAATGATCTCACAAATGCGATCATCACAAATGCAATGAAATCCTCAAAAATGCGTGAACAGGAACACCAGCATAGCTGAACCTTCTTCCAACACTCCGAAACGCGTAAAAAAACTCACCCGAGCCCTTGGGGCTCTAAACCAAACACCCTCACAAGTCTTAAAACATAAAACAAACTCGCTCGCCTGATTGGAACACCAAAATATCCTCTAGAACCACGAATCGGACGCCAAAACACATGAAAATCACATTGAACTTCAAGAACTTCTTGAATTGCAACCGAGCATCCGAACCGTACCAAATCCACCCCAAATGATACCAAATTTTGCAGGCAAGTTCCAAATGACGAAACAGACCTATTCTAAATTTGGAAACTACAATCCAAACCCGATAGCCTTAAAGTCAAACCATGGTCAAACTTAGGAAACTTCTAAACATTTAAATTGCCAACTTTCGCCAAATGATGCTAAAACATTTTAGAAACATTCAAATGAAATCACGGACATACTCTTAAGTCCAAAATCACTATCCGGACCTGTTGGAATCGTCAAAAATCCTATCCGAGTTCAAATACTCAAAAGTCAAACCTTGGGTCAATTCCTTCAACTTCAGACTTCTCAAATGAGAATCACTCCTAAAATCCTTTCTGAACCTCTCAAAAACCCGTACCAACGTGCACGCAAGTCATAATACACCTGTGAAGCTACTCATGACCTCAAACTGCCGAGGCGAACATAGTTTCTCAAAACGACCAGTCGTGGCATTACAAATTATATACCTAGGACTCTTTTATAAATGTACAAATGCATTTAGAGCAAAGTCAAGTGTGTTATGTTCGTAACTTCATATATACATTGCCCAAGGGTACATTAGCAACTACAGTCTTTTTACTGGACCTGGTGGTAGGAACATCTATAGAAAATGTAAAGAAAATGTAGCATACATTCTTAGAATGAGATAATACATTCTGATTCGTGACGAGTTTGAAATATATCCTAGGTTTCAGTAAGGTTAAGCAGAAAGTAGGAACTTGTGTATATGTAGCTAAATTTAACTTATCGATCTAAACAACTGATGATAACTGAAGAGCACATTGACATTGCCATACTTATTAATCTTGAGGCATTAGATACCATTTTTAGCTGAACTTAGTGATGCGCTTCATGAAAATGGTCGAAAATTTGATGGGAAAGAAAGTTTTAGGAAAAATGACTCTGCATAGGGATAGAAAAACCCAACGGAACTTCACTATTCTCTAGTTGGCTTTTGGTCAAAGGCGGAGCCAGAATTTTAACTTTATGAGTTATGAATGTTAAAACAGCGGCTTCAAGTGCTAATAATAACGTTCTAATTAAATTTAGTATTTGTACATACTTAATGAACTCCTTAACACAAATACAATGTCTGAGCAAAAGTTATTTAGGTTCGACCAAACTCTCATAGGGACTTATAGCTCCACCCCTGTTTTTGGTGAAAATAGCACGGGCTAGCCAGTTTTCGGACTGGTAATTAAAAAATAGTGTTTGTAAAATCATTAAAAAATAATCACTATTTTGCTGAAACACGAAAAGTTCCAGCATAATATGCGGGATTGTAGAGCTCCTGCATATAAACTTCCAGCATATTATGTTAGAACTGCAGCACATGGAAAGTTCTAGCATATTATGTTGGAACTCCAGCACACGGAAAGTTCTAGCATAATATGCTGGATTATGGAGCTCGTGCATAAAATTTCCCACATATTATGTTGGAACTCTAGCACATTATGAAATTCCAGCACATTATGCTGGAAGTTCATATGTAAATAAATTTGAACTCCAAAATATTGTGTTGGAACATTTCTAGATTTTTAAGGGTGTTTTTGTTCAGATTTCATCTTTACATGAAAAAGTGGTTAAATTTCGATTACTTTTGAAACTGTGATTATTTTTTAATTACCAGTTCATGTAAATATGGTTATTTTTTATTTTTTCTTGAATTCAAGCCCTATGTCAGGATCTACGGGCCAAGTGATAGTCTTATCCAAACATTTTCTAGTGTGAAATTCAAAAATAGCCAAAAGTGGTAATTGAAAAATAGCCACAGTTTTAAAAGTTCGAAATTTAGCCACTTTTAATGTAAAGATAAATATGAATGAAAACACTTTTCAAAATTTGAAAATATTCCAGCATAATATACTGAAGTTACAGCATAATATATTTGTAATGACCCGGCCGGTCGTTTGAGCATTGTAGCCTCGGTGTCCCATTTATTTCTTATATTGTGCTCATTTGTTGTTATGTGACTTACCGGTGTGGTTGGTTTGGTTCCGATGATGTTTCGGAGTGAGTTGAGACACTTAGTCCCAAAGTTGGAAGACTAAGTCGAAAGAGTTGACCTGATGTCGACTTATGTGTAAACGGCTTCAGAATGGAGTTTTGGCTGTCCCGATAGCTCCATGGGGTGACTTTGGACTTAGGAGTGTGTTCGGATATTGATTTGGAGGTCCGTAGATAGTTTTGGCTTGAATTGGCGAAAGCTAGAAAAATAGAAGTTTGGAGAGATGAGAAGTTTGACCGAGAGTTGACTTTGTGGTTACTCAGCTCAGATTTTGGTTTTAGAAGTTGGAATAGGTGTGTTATCTCATTTATGACTTGTGTGCAAAATTTGAGGTCAATCGCAGTTGGTTTGATAGGTTTCGACATCGATTGTAGAAGTTGGAAATTCATTAGTTTCAATAGGCTTGAATTGGGGGGCGATTCGCATTTTGAATGTTGTTTGATGTTATTTGAGTCCTCGACTAAGTTCGTATCATATATTAGGACTTGGTGGTATATTTGGTTGAGGTCCTGGGGGCCTCGAGTGGATTTCAGATGGTTAACGGATCGAAATTGAACTTAGGAAATGGCTGAGGAGTTCAGGTCAAGTTTGATCGCACCTGCGAAGGATTTGATCGCAGGTGCGCGACTGCAGAAGCGAATGAGGCATCACAGAAGCAGTTTCAGTTGGGGTTGTAAGGCAGCGCAGGTGCGAGGTATTGGCCGCACCTGTGAGATTGCATTACGGAGAGTTGAGGCGCAGGTGCAAAGTGTGGAGAGGGGAGATAGGGGGGAGGGGGTGCGGGTGCGGAAGGATTTCCACAGATGCGGATTTTAGTAGAAAAAGTTGAGGTCGAAGAAGCGGTTTCGTAGGTGCGAATTTTGGGCCGCAGTTGCGGCTGGTCGGTGCTTAAGTGATTTCCGTAGAAGTAGGCTCTTCTCCTCAGGTGTAGTAGTTGAGTCCGCAGAAGAGAAAATGGTTGGGGAGAGATTTAAAAATCGAGGGTTTGAGTCTTCTTCTCATTTTGAGAGTTTTGGGGTGCGGAGTTAGGCGATTTTTGGAAAGATCTTCACTTAGATTGAAAGGTAAGTGAATTTTTATCACTTTTATTCATGCATTTTGATTACCCATTCATTATTTCACCTATTTATCATGAATCTAAGTTAGAATTTGGGGCATTTTACCCATGTATTGAGAGTAATATTTGGGGATTTGAGTGAGGATTCGGTGTCGGAATTTGGTATATTTGGTATAGTTGGACTCGTGGTTGAATGGATGTTTGGATTTTATAACTTTTGTTGGATTCTGAGACATGAGCCCGGGGTTGACTTTTTGAGTTGACTTTTTACTTTTTGTTAAAGAACTTAGCTTTTTCATATGGAATTGATTCCTATAGCTTGAGTTAATTGTATCAAATTATTTGTGTCTAGATTCGAGGCATTCGAAGGTCTATTCGCGAGGCAAGGGCTTATTGGAGTAGAGATTTGCACGGTTTGAGGTAAGTAATATTTCTAAACTTGGTTCTAAAGGTATGAATCCCAGAATTACGTGTTATGTGGTTAGTGTTGAGGTGACGCATATGCTAGGTGACAGGCGTGAGGGCGTGCACCGTAGTAATTGTGATCTAGTCGATTCCGTGGTACGGTGTAGTCATCAAACCTTGTTGCAATTCATGTGATCTCTATGTGTTAGAGTAATTGAGCTGCAATTCATGTTAGAAATCATGTTAGGCTATATGTTTATCTGGCTGAGACCCACTGGGGTCATCTCTACTGTTGAATTATTTGCTTAGATGGCAATTTTGTACTCAGTCACATCCATCATTTGCAAATCATTTCAGTCTCTATTACCATTTATTGTTGTGTTATATATCATTGTTCGAGCTGATTGGCATGACATTTGTGAGCCCGAGAGACTAGAGAGATTGATGACTGATTTGGGGCCTGAGAGTCGTGTTGTGAGTGAGATTTTTGGATTGGGTTGCACACTGCATCAGGCCTTATGGATTTATATATATTATTATATGGATCATGCTAACGCCGCAGCAGGACTTTTAGGCTTAATTATTATGTGATCGGGTTGCACGTCGCAACAGGCCAAATTGGCTTATTATTAGCACTTGGGCAGGATCCCCCCCTCCGGAGTCCGACATACTAGAAATGAGCGCAGGTAACGTACAATGCTGAGTGACTGAATGTGATGATCGAGAATTTAGACAATCAGATTGAGTACTTTGAGAGTGCGAGCACGTGAGGTTTTTATTGTGTTGCATCACATGTGACATGCACATTGACATGTAGATATAGAGATGTAACATTCGTCATATCAGTCATACTTGGAATATTTTATCTACATTGAGATTAACTGTTAAACCTGAAAGCATGTCTACATTTCTGTACTGTGTACCAATAGATTCTGAGTTTCTCTGAAATATTATTATCATATTTCGTTTCTTATCTGTATTGTTTAAAAGACTCTGCATATGTATTGTATTGGTTGAGCTCGTTACTTCTTTCAGCCCAAGGTTAGTCTTGTTACTTATTGAGTACATTGGTCGGTTGTAATCATAGTACAGTCTTTACTTCGTGTGCAGATCCACGTGTTTTCGGGCACGTTGGTTGCTGATTGGAGCTTTACCAGTTCGGAGATAATCGAGGTAGCTGCTTTGGTGTCCGCAGACCTTGATTCTCATCATTTTTCGTTCAGTTTATTTAAACTGTTACCTTCCTACACAGTGTCTTCAGCAGTCAGACCATGTTATTGTATAGATGCTCATGTACTTAGTGATACCCGAATTTTGGAAAAAAATGTATTGAGTCGTGCTATTTTCTTATCAGTATTTATGTGATTTTTCTCTTGAACTTATATTACTATGTTTTCCAAGTTTAAAGATGCGTTGTTTATTGTGTCGGCTTGCCTAGTATTGCAATAGGCGCCATCACGACATGTGAGTTTTGGGTAGTGACAATACTAAAGTTCTAGTATAATATACTGGACTTCTAACATAATATACTGAAGTTCCAGCATAATATACTGGAGTTTCAGCATAATATACTGGTACAACATAATATGCTGGAAGTTCATACACAGGTGCTCCAATCCCCTATATATTATGCTGGAACTTTTCGTGTGTTGGAGTTCTAGTATAATATGCTCGAAGTTCATACACAGGTGCACCAATATCCAATATATTATGCTAGAAATTTCCATGTTGCAGCAAAATAGTTGCTATTTCTCAATGACTTTGCAAACGCTGGATATTTTTCGATTATCAGTCCGAAAACTGGCTAGCAACGTACTATTTTAGGGAGAAATTCAAAAATATTCATATTTACAAGTGGTAATGAAAAATAGCCATAGTTTAAAAAATAATCGAAATTTAGTCACTTTTCATGTAAAGATAATTCTGAACGGAAACACTGTCCAAAATTCAAAAAGTATTCCAGCATAATATACTGAAGTTCGAATTTTTTACATGTGAAATCCAGCATAATATATTGGAGTTCCAGCATAATATACTAGAGTTTCAGCATAATATGCTGGAAGTTCATATACAGGTGCTCCAATCTCCAGTATATTATGCTGGAACTTTTAGTGTGATGGAGTTCCGACATACTATGCTGGAATTTCATACACAGGTGCACCAATCTCCAGTATATTACGCTGGAACTTTCTATACTGCTTCAAAATACTGGCTATTTTTCAATGACTTTACAACTGTTGGCTATTTTTCAATTACCAATCCGAAAATTAGCTAGGCCGTGCTATTTTCACATGGGTGTAGGCCTGCCAAAAGGTTACTATATGTTTAATATTTCAATAATTTCCTTAAATTGGTAATTTTTCTGAAATTAAACCACATCTTGCACTCTGGACATTTAACACAATAGCGCCAACCATGCTCAAATTAAATTCTTAGGAGGGTAAAATTTGGCACAAATCATGAGAGAAGTATAAAAAGGTCAGCTCTACTGTTGTAGGCTTATAACTAATAAGGCTTGTGTCCCTATTTTTTTGTTGGGGGGATTTGCAGTTGTACCCTATATTTCTGTCACTTTTTAATATGTACCCTAATTTTAAAAATTATTGATTTGGTAGCCAGCTGATCAAAAATCCGTAATAATATGACAATTATACCCATGACAAAAGATATAAAATCTGCATCACACATTAATCGCATGATGTGCAACCTCATTCGTGAAAGAGATCTCCTCCATCACTCCCCCCCTCATCAAAAGATCTCCTTCAACCCTGGTCAAAGATCTCCTCTCCTCTCAGCAGCTCTATCAAAAAACTAGAAACTTGAACCGGATTCATATTTATAATTTAAAAGTACAAAATACATTGTAAGTATTGCAATTCATATTTAGAATTCCCATTAGATTGTGAAACTGATTGAGATTCATGATATATGTTTCTGCAATTATTTTCATAATTCTTCATGCTTTTTATGTTTTGAACTTAAAAAATAAAATATGTATTCAATTAACGCCTATAGATAGTTTCACTTATGGTCATTTATAAATCACACTTGCATGAAGTTGTTTGACAGATATAGCATGAAGTTTTCACTCATAGATCTTCAAAAACTTTTCAAAACTTCAAATTTAGTGCGTGAAGGATATATAATAAAGTTGTTTCACGTTGAAGTGTGAAGTTTCAATAAAACACATGTTAAAACTTGATGCTAATGTAGTATGAAGTTGTTTCACGTTGAAGTCTGAAATTTCAATCAAATATAAAGCTATACATGTTGAAGTTTGTCCTACAATATGTAATTTAGTATGAATTTTTCCTAAACTTCATACTAAAACATGCTGAAGTTATTTAGTTCATTTGCTAAAATTTTATACTAAACATGCTGAAGTTTTGTCCTGCAGTCTGTCATTTTGTAATGAGTTTTTTGCTAAACTTCAGACTAAATGAGCTGAAGTTTTTATGTTCATTTGCTAACACATCAGCCTAACACATGTTGAAGTTTGTCATGCAGTCTGTAATTTTCTAATGAGTTTTTGTAAAACTTCAGACTTATGCATGCTGAAATTTTTTTTAGTTCATTTGCAAAAACGTCATACTAAAACATGCTGAAGTTTCGTCCTGCAGTGTGTAGTAGTGTAATGAGTTTTTTCCTAAACTTCAGACCAAACATGCTGAAATTTTTATGTTCATTTGCTAAAACTTTAGACTAAACCTGCTGAAGTTTTGTCCTGCAATATTAATTTTCTAATGAGTTTTTTCTAAACTTCATACTTATCCATGCTGAAGTTTTTTCTTCATTTCCTAACACGTCACATTAAACATGCTGAAGTTTTCATCCTACAGGTTGAGTTTGATTGGCCTTGTTATTGCTTTCAATGGGAAATGAACTTTTGATTATAACTATTTGGATCATGATACAAAACTTGTTCTGGTTAATAACCAAGTATCATTCAACATTTTCTGAAGAAAAGTAGTGAAGTCACATATTTTGATACAACCAAATATGCACTAAAAGTATGGTTTGATATCAAACTAAAGTCAAGCAAAGGGGCTTGTAACTTCAGATGAAGGACTCAGAACCCGTATATATTTTCTAACTATTGATTCAACTTTCAAGAATTACCATTTCGTCGTCGAAAAAATACAACTACTTTCTGACAGTATAGTTGCTTTAGAGCCTGCAACATTCAAACCATCTCTTGCACATACAAAAGATTCAGGATAACTTGTTGATTGTCAACATAAAGTAGATAGCCAACAATGGAAGTAGACAACGAGTAACAACCTTCTAACATCACAAATGATTCACAATCTGAAACGATGCAAGAATTACCTGCCGCTACAATAAATTCAGACCAGTTTGGTGAGGCCCAACAAGAAGAAGAACAGCTAATAATGCAAATAGACAACCAACTCACAATCTAACAAAGTTTTTTGTTATCTCCTGCAATGATAAGCAACAACCAAGATCAAGAAAATACAGTTGATATACCGATAACAGCAGATACAATTGAAGAAATTGCTGAAATTTCTACTGCTTCTAAGAAATAAAAAAAAGAGTCAGGGGACAGTTGAAAGAATCTCCACCATGTATAATACTTAGGCACGATACATCACCTGAGGAAATAAAAGTAGGATCAATTTTTTAGAACAAGAAGATCATGATTAAATTTTTCTGCACTTTGGAGATAAACCAAAAGGTTGAATTCTCTGTTGTTAGATCATGTTTAAAAATATACGAGCTGAAATGCATCGTAAATAAATGTGGTTGGATTGTATGTGCTACCTGAATAAAAGATTTCACACTTTTTAGGGTGACAAAAATTTATAACAACCATGAATGTTCAGTTGATGCAAGAAAATTCTATCAAAAGCATGCTACAGCAAATTTTATAAGTGAGCAAATTTTACAACATGTTCGGGGATAAAAGAGATTGAGGTTACACCAACCTTTGTAGAAAGTGAAATGAAAAAAGATTTGAAATTGACATTGGATATCACAAGGCATGACGCGCTATTCAAAAAGATATCGCTTGTATGAGAGGAACACCAGAAGTGAACTACTAAATTCTTCCTTCATGCCTACGCATGATGGTGCATAGAAATTTAGGGATATACACTAGCATAAAAAGAGATCAGCAGAATCAGTAAGCAAAAAATAATAACCATCAGTTTGATGTTTCAACTGTTCCTTTTTGAAAACTCACACCTTATGATTTGTATTTTTTGTGTTTCACCTGTACAAGTTTTCTTACATGTGTGTTGCTCATGTGGCATCAATTGCTGGTTGGCGTTACTGTAGACCCGTGATTATAGTAGATGCAACATTTTTAAAGTTAAAATATTATGGTGTTCTATTTGTTTCTGTATCAAAGGATTCAAACAATCAAATCCATCCTTTATCTTTTGGTGTAGCAGATTTAGAAAACAATGACGCATACATTTGGTTCTTCGGATAAATGAGAAAAGCAATTAAAATCCACTGTGAATTGGTTTTCTTATCAGATAGAAACTAATTGATCGCACATGGGATAAGATAAATTTATCCTGAAGCTCACCATGGTATCTGTCTCTATCACTTTGAGAAGAATTTAAAGCAAAGACATGCAAAAAGCATGGGGATAAATCTTTTCCAAAGCGCTGCAAGGTCATATAGACGTGAAGATTTTAATCAGCTAATATCCCACATCAAAAGTGATGACAAGAAAACATATAATTACATAATGGAAGAGCCACCAGAGTGATGGGCTCGATCATGGTTCCCACGGCGACGGTTTGATATGCTAACAACAAACATGGTAGAATCAATAAATTCCGTGTTACTGAAAATGAGAGAGATGCCTATTTTAAGAATGTTAGATTTCATCCAAGAAAAGTTGGGACAATGGTTTTGTGAACAGAGAAAAACAACACATGAAACTTTTCACAAAGTATCAATATGGGCAGGAGAAAAGATGAATGAGAAGATAGACTTGGCTTGCAAAATGTTTGTAAGTCTATTTATTAATTTCAGCATTTATGATCTTATTAGTTGCCTGCTTAAAGAAAAACACATGTCTGAAGTTTTTTCATACTATACTTTGCTTAACTATAACATGTTTCGTCTGAAGTAATTAACTAATACATAATTACTTCGGCTTTTTATGTGTGAAGTGATTTACTGCTTACAGAGAAAAAGCTTCATACTTTTTCATTTTGAAGCCAAAACACACTAATATAGTTTTTAACTTTTTTATTCCTTCTTAGATATTCAACCTTGATTCAATGTTATTTAGAATAAATAATGAAGGAATGGAATTCATTGTGGACATAAAGAAAAGAACTTGATGACTGATTGGAATTCCAACTTGATGAATTGTCATGTCCACACGCAATTGCTACTATCAATAAGAGATATTTTGTAGAAATCTGATTACTATTCAAAATGGTATTCAAGGGAAACATGGTTCAAAACATATGAAGGACATGTCAACATTGTGGGAGATTAAAATTCATGGGATATACCACAAAATGTAGAATCTCAGATCACAAACCTCCAGATGTAGAGATTCTACAAGGAAGAAGATAAAAGAAGAGGTATATCTCTGCGACTGAATCAGTACGACTGAAGTCGACCAAATGCAGTGAATGTAAACAAATTGGGCATAACAAAACAACTTGCTTGTCTTCTTCACCGCCTCATCACTACTCCAAGAAACACGCTGAAAAATATTCCAACGTTCATTAATCCTTGGGAAAAAATTCATTCTAAAGGAAGATAAATATTCTGAATTTAGACTTTCTTATTGATTGATATATGTGAAATATGATTGTTTTCATACAAATAAAAAAACTCTTGAATTAAAAAATATTCGTTTATATATTGGTTGAAGTACAAATCACTCATTTTTGTTGGCAGCTTACATATTTGGTTGGATTCTAAAAAGTATGCAATCACTTCAGCGTGAAAATATTGTAAGTGAAATACATATCATTAACACACACACAACACACATATATATAATAAAAAACTACAAACCTTTCTGCATGAAGTATTCATATATATAAAGTAATATTTCAAGCCTAAAAGGATCAGTTTGAATTTTTACAAAAACTCATTAGAAAATTACAGAATACATAACAAAACTTCAACATGTTTATTCTGAAGTTTTAGCAAATAAATATAAAAACTTCAGCATGTTTAGTCCAAATTTTAGGAAAAACTCATTACAAAATTACACACTGCATGACAAAATTTTAACATTTTTAGTATGAAGTTCAAAAAAACTTCAGCCTATAAAGTCTGACTGTCAAAAGTTATAAATGATAACTTCAAGCTAAAAAGGTTGAAGTTTCTAACTTATATATTCGGACTTCAGCCTTATAAGGCATGAGGTTTTAGGTTGACACGTACTATATTATTACATTAAAATGAGAATGCAACCTTCAAAATTCAAATAAATTATACACATAAACAAAACATGATTTTCATTTATATAACATATTACATGAAAAAAAAAACACAAAATAACAAAAAAACATAAAAAGGGAGTAAAAAACTAAGCATCACCACCATCATCGGAACAGTACTTCTCAATTTCCTGACATATCTCATCATCATCCGAATCAGAGATAATTATAAGATACTCTGGCAAAAGACCACAAAGTCATGAGATCGCACTTCAACCTGTTGAATTGATCATGCAACTAATTTTTTTCAATTATTATTTTGTTCATAAAATAAGGAAGACTCTTCAAGCTATTTTCCATCTTGGCATGGTCGTCCCAGATGGAAAATTTAAAAGAATCAAAGTGCTGCACAACCTTGTAGAATGAGGTCGAATAACCTTCACCACTTCGTTCGAGGTTCAACCTATTCTGAAATGATTCATCGGCAAAAAATTGTGGTTTGATTCTTTCCCAATCAGCCTTTATTTACTCCCACTTTTGCATAAGATTAATCATTGGTACCTTAATATTTCAATTAGACTTTAAACTCTCCCACTTCTCCATAAGTTCATCCATTGTAAGCTTCCTGCTTTCGCTAGCATCGAACATTATTTCTTTAAAAAAGCTAAAAGATTATGGATGAATATAAATTTAAAGAAATATGATATAAGGCTATGAATGAGTATGAAATTTTCATGAGAAGAGGTTGTTAATATAGCCAAAGTTGGCACCTAATCAATTTAATATCTATAAAAGCAAAGGTAACTTTTCAAGTCAGTTTACTATTTTATGTTCAGAGAAATTGAATGTAACAAGATAAGTAGGTGATAAAAGACAACAAGTAGGTGATAAATGCAAAAAGAAATATAACTTCGGCCTAATAAGTTCACAGTTTTTCTATACTAAAAAAATAACTTCAAGCTAAAAAGCCAAAGTTTGCACCTAATCAATTAAAAGACTTCATTTTTTTGGGTAATTAACTGAACTTTTTATTAATTACCACTTACAAACATTACACAGCCATAGCCAAACATACTCAGCTTGCTATATGTAGGATAATACAATTAGAGGAAAACCAAATCTAACTATTTCATATTCTACTACTTAGAATTTAAAACTTGTCTAATAAGATACGGGTTCTAGGCGTAGCACAAACACGACACCTATATGCAATCTCCTTTGCATTTTGGTCACATCCTTTGATCTTATTCTCAAATACTCTCTGATTTCTCTCCAATCCAGATTGCATAGATACTTTCAGCATACACCATTTTGAATATCTGAGCAGCCTTTGACTTACTTTTGGCGTTGCTGATGATCCAATCCCAAGTACCTGCCTGCATGTGATCACGTTTTATCCATCTCATGAACTCCTTCCATAATTGTTTTGTATAATCACAATGCACAAATAAGTGATCCCTCGACTCATTATAGTTTTGGAAAATGACACAACATGAGTCTACTTGTAATCCTCAGCTAAGCAATCGATCAGTTGTTAGCAACTTCCCATGTTACTGCAGCCACATAATAAATTTTGCCTTTGGCCTTGCATCATTATTGAATACTAAACATTTCCATGGAACTCTAATGTAATCTCCCAATAGCTGCATATATATGCTCCTGATTGCACTTTTACCTGGAGAGGGGTTGCATTGCAGCTGTTGTAAGCTCCCAGCAGAACGCGAAATTCGTCTCACTATCCAACAGACTTGCGGTGGCACTCGAATGTTATTGAATTGTTGTCTCTTGATGTAGTATTCATGAATCCACTTCATCCACAATCTGTCCTGTTTATGAGATAAGTCTTGGAAACATTGTTGTATAGCAGAAATTGACACCACATCACTTCTTGTGAATAGAAACAGGTTATCTGCAAAACTCAAATGAGCTATTCCTAGTTTAGCACATCTCGGATGAAATTTGAACTGCTTGTTCTCTTTAATGTATTGAGTCTCCTGCTCCATTGTGATACAAATAAGAATGGAGATAAAGGATCTCCTTGCCTAAGACCCCTAGCGGCGTCAAAAGGCTCAGTAGTTTCCCCATTAATCAAGATGGTGTAGTTAGCTGTTTGTACACATTCCATGATCCATGCTATGAATTTTGATGGAAAATCTAATCCTTCCAGGACTTGCTTCAGGTAGATTCATTCTACAAAGTCATAAGATTTCTGTAGATCTATTTTAATCATGCATCTTGGAGAGATATGCTTCCTAGTATAGGATTTCACCAATTCATGAGCTAAGATGATGTTGTCAGCTATTCTCCTTCCTGGTATAAACCCCGCTTGTTCTTTACAAATGAGGCCTGCAATCACTTTTTGAATTCTAGCAGCTAGAATATTTGAAATCAACTTGTAGAGGACAGAGCAGCAAGCTATTGGTCTGAATTCCTTCACTGTGTCAGTGTTAGTAACTTTAGGGACTAAAGTTATAGTAGTGCAATTCACAGCCTTCAGCATTTTACCAGTAGTGAAGAACTCCTTTACTACATCTGTTACTTTTTCTTTGAGTATGTGCCAAGCCTTTTTAAAAAATACAGCATTATATCCATCAATTCCAGGTGCCGTATCATCACTAATAGAACATAATCCAGCATATATTTCCTGGTCAGAAATGGGAGCACAGAGATGTAGCTTCTGCCGATGATTTAGCTTAGGTCCCTTGTTTAGAATTCTCATGTTGACTACTGGGAGGGTGTGGGTGGCTGATCCCATCTACATGATTTGCCCACATATTAAAGAACTTGAAGGGTACTTTACCATTTTGATGAAGTGAGTGCAGGGATATTATCATAGGAGCATGATCAGAGATGTTTGGAACATCATATTTTGTGAGTACATGTCCCCATTTCATCATCCATTCATAATTTCCGAAACATCTATCAATCTTGTTACATATCTGGTCACTCCCTTGCTGTTTATTAGTCCATGTATAATACTCTCCTTTCCATGGCAATTCATTAAGCAACAGATCATGTACACAGTTTGAGAAGGCTTGGATTTCAGCTTGAGTAACACGGTTCCGCATTTGTCTATCAGCTGGATACAAAACTGCATTGAAGTCTCCTGCAATTAGCCAGGGTACATTAACCCTTGTGAAATATCATGTAAGTTCTCCCATAAATCTTTCCTTTGATCTAAAACGTTATAACCATAGACTACAGTAATGAGACCATCAATATCTCATGTCCTGCTCTAAATATGGCAATGAATAAGTTGGGCTTCTTCCCTTAGTAGCCTTACTACATACCAATTCATATCCCAAATCAACCAAACTCATCCATTAACTGCATGCTGGTAGTTTGTCAATATTCCCCAGTTAGGCACTATGTTATGAATTACTCTAGCAACATTATGTTCTTTGACTCTTTTTCCAATAATACCAGCTAATTTGATATCTCTGCTCTTGATGTAATTTTTCAATTCCTTCTGCTTGTACCTCTTGTTTACCCCTCTCACATTCCAAATATCCAATTCATCATTCAATTATGAAATCCAAGGCTTCTCAAACTAGGTACATGATCTGCGTGAAGGAGGTCGCGTCCGCGAAGAAGGAAGAGGAGGCTGTTGTCCACGCGCTTTTGTTCATTGTGATCGCGTGAAGTGGACCGCGATCGTAGCTTGTGGAGGCAGTGTGTCGCATTCGCGCATGGTGTCCAGCGTTTGCGGAGTATTAAATTGGCAGCTTTGCATTTGTGCTTCGTGATCGCGAAGCACGTGGGCAGAACTTAAGTTTCAAAAATAGGGTTTATCTCATTTTTCATATTTTGGACCTACAGAGCTCGGTGTGAGGCGATTTTTCAAGGGATTTTCAAGGAAATCATTGGGGTAATTATTCTAACCCCGATTGGTCTATATTTCATGAATCTATTACTATTTTCATCATCTAATTAGAGATTTGAGTTGGAAATTTGGGGACAAATTGTGAATACTTCCTACACTAAATTTTTGAGTTTTGAAAGGCGATTTAAGGTCAAATTTGAGTAATTCTTGTATGGTTAGAATCGTTATCGAATGAGTTTTAGAATTTTATAATTTTGGTCGGGTTCCGAGACGCGGACCTGGATTGACTTTTTGAGTTGACTTTTTATTTCTTTGCAAAGATCGAAACTTTATTAATCGAATTAGTTTCCTATAGTTTATATTTATGGTATGAAGTTGTTTTGGCTAGAATCGAGCCGTTCAGAGTTGGAAAATCGAGGGAAACGCCTACTAACGGATTGAGTTAGCGTGATTTGAGGTAAGTGTCTTGTCTAAATTTGGGTGGGGGAATTACCCCTTAGGATTGGTGTTGTTTGTAAAATTTGTGATGTGTGGAAGTCGTGTACGCAAGGTGACGAGTGCGCACACTAGTAATTTAGAAATTTACCGGTTTCAGCTATGTAGATTCCTTTCATATCTTAATTGAGTTACCTTAACATGTTATAGTCATCATTTCTAGTCTATTTCACATGTTCTACTTGTCTTATGTGTTACTTGCTAATTGCTCTACATGTTTAGTTGAAGTTTTTGTTTCCTTTATTCCATATTCATCATTTAACCATTGAACTCTTTACTTGAAGTTGTTATTCTTGGAATATCTTGTTGTTGAAATTGGTATTGAGTTATAAGGGCCGTGATTTGCATTGAGGCAAAGTGTTAAGTTGTGAAATGTTATTCTTGTTGAGTTATTCACTACCAGTTATTGTTGTTGAGATTCTTGTGTACATTGTGGTTGAGTCATGGGCTCTTTATCGTGAAAACACTGTTATTGTTAAATTCTCTGGCAAGTTGTGATGTTAGGCACTTGAGGTGCAACTTGTGATACGTTGTGATATTGATACGCATGCAGTGGTATAAGATTTTGGGGTTGAAATGCATGCGGTGAGATAAGGTAGGTTTGATACGCGTGGCTAGTAGGGGAACTACTAAAAGTCATGCGGTGTGATAAGGTGGGTTAAAACGCAGGAAGTTATTTCAAGAAAATGATTTTCAAACTAAATTCTCCCATATAAGGAAAGACTACGATTCATTCTTGTGATTTGAGATTACAAGGCGATACCTTGGTAGTGACTCTTGTTGATATTTTTCTATTGATGCACTTGTGTTTGGTTATTTTGCTTCCTTAGCATATCATTCCTTGTTCTCTGTGTTGCATTATTTTCCTTGGCTCTGTGTAGCTAACCTTGATCTGTTATTTTTTGTTTCCATTTTATTGCTTTCACTACTGCACTGCTTTACACTTGTACATTTTCTCTTATTTATTCCTGTGAAGCCTTGACTTTCCCTTATCACTACTCTACAGAGGTTAGGCTTGGCACTTACTGGGTACCGTTGTGGTGTACTTATGCTACGCTTCTATACTTTTTTGTACAGATCCAGGTACTTCCTACCAGTCCAGGCACTAGCGGGAGTTCAGTTTTTGGAGACTTCAAGGTATACATGCTGGAGTCCACAGGCCTTGGATTCCCCTCTCTACTTGGATTATTTTAATCCTTATCTAGACACTAATGTATAGAGATATTCATTATCACTTCATAGAGCTTGTGACTTGTATTTCGCCGAGTTTTTGGGCTATTGTATATATACTGAGTTGTGGAGATTTTCTTTATATTAGATGTTGAGTTTTGACTTTAATTATTATTTCAGTTATTTCTGCATGTTTGTTAGGCTTACCTAGTCATAGAGGCTAGGTGCCGTCACGACATCCTACGAAGGTAAATTGGGGTCGTGACACATCTCTTCCTTTTGACTTATTGACAATCTGAAATAACTTTTCAAACTTCATCAAAATATTCCTATAAAAAATTACTAAAAAAGTTTTTTCTGAATAAAAGAATAACATTAGCAGGATAAAAGATTTCTCCGTAAAATAATCCTACCTTGACTTTTTCACAACCTCGTCCACAATAACATATCGCTCATCATGTTGAAACTCTTGAACAACTTATTTCGCGATCATGCGCCTTTCTTTTGTTGCATGGTTTTTAACCTCCCTCGTTACCTTCTAGTATAGAAATAGAAACAGCACAACAATTTCAGAAATAGCAACACAGAATAAAACTTCATATCTAAGAATGCTGAAGTTCATCAAATACAAAATAAAAACTTCAGACAAAAAATGTAGTTTTACAAATACAAAAAAAAACTCCAGCTCTAAGAATGTTGATACATAACAAAAACTTCAGACAAAACATGATGTAGATTTACAAATACAGAAAAAACTTCAGCTCTAAGAATGCTGAGGTTCATCGAATACAGAACAAAAACTTTAGAAAAAACATGATGTAGTTTTACAAATACAAAAAATTATTTCAGCTCTAAGAATGTTGAAGTTCAGCAAATACAGAACAAAAATTTCAGACAAAAAACACTATAGTTTGACAAATACAGAACACAACTTCAGCTCCAAAAATATTTAAGTTCATCAAAAATAAAACAAAATATGCAGATAAAATATGTTTTAGTTTTACAAACACAAAACAGAACTTCAGCTCCTAGAATGCTGAAATTCATCACAAACAGAACAACAACTGTAGACAAAACATGTTGTAGTTTTAAAAACACAAAACAAAAACTTCTGCTCAAAACAATGCTGAAATGCGGCAAAATATAGAACAAAAACTTCACATAAAACATGTTATAGTAAACCAAAAAATAGTATGAAAAAATTCAAACTAAACAAAAAAAAAACATACACAACATATTGTGTTAACTAATTCATCATCAAACGTTGTTGTACAGTGTTTAGAATGACTTTGGGTACGAGATGATTCTCCAATTACAGGAGTTCAATCCATTTCTTTTGATCGACTGCGATTATGCGGTGATTCACCAGTTGAAGCAACTGGATTCACTATTTTCATACGACTGCAGCTGCATGGTAATTTTCCAATTAAAGGAATTAAATTTAATTTCTCTTTGATAGGAACTATTGCCAATATCCTAAATGTTTGATATCTCTGTTTAATAGAAAAAAGTATATTAGGAAAAATAAAATAAAACTGATACATCAACATATTAGTAAAACTACAGAAAAAAAATAAAAAATAAAGAACATTAAATTACACCATATTAATAAAGTAATCCGCATGAAGTTCCTTAAATTTAGGCTCTCCCAAACATGGATAATGCAACATCCAGGGAACCTGAGGGATACCACTGTATTCGTCAACTTTTAAATACTTGACCTGAATATTTAGAAAGCGCTCATAGAACTAAACACATAATGAATATGACAATCCACCTACAGTATACTCAGTTGCATTGGTTTTGTCTTTGTTGTACAAATCATATATACCAAAATGTACCATTATTCAGCTTCTCTTGTGGTGCAGGAGTCAAGAAAGATGCAATTAAACTCTTCAAATCGCGATTCCCCTTCCAGTAAGCACGACAGTTAAACCAATCTTGAAACTCATAATATCCCTCCCCTGGTTTTGTAGGTACAACAACATGGACTGAAGGAGTTTTACGTATTCTAGGTGATTTTGGTGCATTAGGTGCTTTGGATTTCATAGATGCCGTCTATTGAAAAAAATTACAGGTGGAAAAAATAACTTCAGAACATTATGGCATAATTTAAAGCCTTCTAAGTTCAGACTTTGCATACTTAAGTTATAAATAACTTGTAACGACCTGAACGGTCGTTTTGAGCTCTAACACGTCGTTCGGTGGTTTGAGGTCTTGGGCAGCTTCACTTCAAGTATATTTACTTTTACACGTGGTCGAAATTGAATTTCGGAAAGTTCGGAGTTGATTTGGAAAGAAAATTCTAATTTGGAAAACTTTAAGTTGGAAGAATTTATCAAGGTTTGACTTTTGAGTAAACGATCTCAAAATCGGATTTGAAGCTTTAATAGGTTTGTACGATGATTTTCGACTTGGGTGTAAGTTCGGGTCGAGTATCAGGTGGCTCGGGAGTATTTCGGCACTTATTAAGGAAGGTTGGCATTTTGAAGGCTTAAGAATTCTCTAAGTTTTGGTCGAAGTGGATTTTGATGTTATTGATGTATGTTTGGGATTCAGAACCTAAGAATAGTTCCATATGGTGATATTGGTCTTAGGAGCGTGTCTAGACCTTGATTTGGAAGGCCGTAAGTCATTTTGGCATCAATTGGCAGAAGTTGGAAATTTGGATGATTTTTGGGGAGTTTTACCGGGAGTGGACTTTTTGATATCGGAGTCAGGTTTCAATTTCGAAAGTGGGAGTAGGTCTGTTGTCAATTATTACTTGTGCGCAAAATTTGAGATCAATCGGAATTGATTTGAAAGGTTTTTGCGTCGAATGTAGAAGTTTGAAGTTCTACAGTTCATAAAGCTTGAATTGGGGTGCGATTCATGGTTTTTATGTTGTTTGATGCGATTTGAGGCCACGAGCAGGTTCGTGTTATGTATTGGGACTGGTTGGTATGATTGTAGGGGGTCTCGGGGGCCTTAGGTGTGTTCCGGGGTGGTTTCAGACCAAGTTTCGATGATTTGAAACTGTTGGTGCGGGTGTCTGGTTTTCTTCTTCGCGAACGCGAAGAAGAAATTTGGGCTACTGATTTTTGCTCATCTCGAACACAACACATGGATCGCGAATGTGGAAGAGGATTTGGAACAGCCTACGCAAATGCGATAGGACTGACGCGGACGCGTAGAAGAAAGAAGGAGTGGGGCTTGGAGCAGTTTGGCCTCGCGAACGCGACTTGTTGACCGTGAACGCAAAGGGGTCGTGTTCGCGAAGAAGGGGATTTATGGGCACATTTGTTTAATTGTGGGTTTTGGGTTCATTTCACCCATTTTCCACACGGCTTGGGCGATGTTTGGAGCTCTTCAAGGGGGTATTTTCATCATCTAATGTAAGATAAGTGATTCCCACCTATTACAAGTTAAATACTGGGTTTATATATGGATTTAAACATGGAAATTATAAAAATTTGATATTTTGAAGAAAAACCTAGAAATTGGTATTTATTGATTTTGACCACGAAATTGGACATAAAATTGGGAATAAATTATATAGTTGAGTTCGTAGTGTTATGGGTAAAGTTTATCTTCGAAATTTTGGAATCAGGCACGTGGGCCCGAGGGTTGATTTTATCGACTTTTCGAGCGGAATTGGAATGTTTTTAAATTGATTAATTATGTTTATTAGAACACATTTTGATTGGTTTGCACATTGTTTGAATAGTTTTTGGATCGACGGGAATTGGTTTGATGTGTTAGAGAGGCCTTGGATCCGGTTATGGAACGTCGGAGCAAGGTAAGTCTCTTGTCTAACCTTGTAAGAGGGAATTTTTTCCATGGGTGATTTAAGTAAATGTTGTTTCTAATTGTGGGACCTACGTACTTATGAGGTGTCGAGAGTCCGTGCGTAGCTACTAATTATGCTTATGTTTGGATAGTTTAGGACACAAATCATGAATTACTTGTAATGTTTGCACCGGCTCCTAGCAATGGGGGGAAAGGGGAGTGGGTAAGCGGGCTCCTTTCACTTGACTGGTTAGTTAGGAGTGATCTTTTTTTGCACATCTCCACTCTTTTTCTCTTTCAAACTAGGAGGACTGGCGAAACCTCTGGTAAAATGCCCGAGAAAGCTGAGAATGAAAATTAGCAAATTTCACATCTACGGCAGATTTTGTGCCCCAAATCATTTAGACTTATGAAACTAAGCGGGCGGGGAAGGTATGACCCCCCTCGCTTAGCCCCGCTCTTTGGTTTAGGATGGATCCGGACTGGAAGCCACAAGTAGGCTGCTTTTTTCGAAACGCAGTCCGAGATTTGTCAAACCCCAACCCCTTTATTAGTAGCCGAAGTAAAGGCCAGCATGAGATCAAAGTCACTTTTGTTAATTGAAGTACCTGAATAATATTGGAAGTTGTTAGAGGAAATAGTAAAAGACCAAAATTTCACGTACCTGAATTTTGTGTGAGTTACTCGACCGTTAATAGAAATTGTACATCCTTACGTGTTAGCTGTGATAGCTTCTCATTTCGAAGGTTCATGAAGTATCCTCCTTTCTTGTGGAGCAGGACGAACGCCTCAGCAGTATAGTTAGCATCTATGGATCGTGCCGCACGCCCCTCAGTAGTGTACACTTTATTCCGGATCGAGCCAAACGACCTCGGCAGAATCGTGCGTTATACCGCTAGTAGCCGAATATTCACGATCTAGTTTTTTCATCGATGCCTGGCATTTCATGGTATTTATTATTTATTTGGTATGAACACCTGTCACATTCTAAGATATTAAGGTAGAACACGAGACTGAGAAAAATAATTTATGCTTTAAAAAGGATTAATTTGAAAAAAGTTATGAAATTACAAAATTACTCCACTATTTCCGTATGCTTCATATCTGCCCACACTTTTATTATATTGCTTTATTGGAACTTTAGTAAGTGTCGATGTCGACCTCTCGTCACTACTTCTTCGAGGTTAGACTTGATACTTACTGGGGACGCATTGATTTACGTACTCATACTGCACTCATGCACAATATGTGCAGGATCTGACAGGTTCATTTGATAATTACCTTGGCGCATAAGCGCACCTGTTGAAGAGGCTTTATGTGAGCTGCATCCCAGGCTACGTATCGTAGACCACCGAGTCTTTATTTTACTATTTATTTTACTCTGTCTTATTACATTCGGGACGAATGTTGTATTATTATTATTGTATTACCTAGAAAAAGCTCATGCACTTGTGACACTGGTTTTTGGAGTTTTCCTTCGGCTTATTTATTATGTGGTTCGTGTGAATGTTTTCATTTACCTTGTAAAATCTATTTTACGTTGTTCAATTAAGGAACAATTTAGATTTCAAAAATATAAAAATGAGTAAGCAAATTGGAAATTTACTGTTGGCTTGCTTGACGGTGGAGTTGGGCACCATCACAGCCTGTAATGGATTTTGGATTGTGACAGCTTGGTATTAGAGCGTTAGGTTCATCTAGGTCTCACGAGTCATGAGCGAGTCTAGTAGAGTCTTGCGGATTTTTACAGAGACGTCTGTACTTATCTTCGAGAGGTTACAGGGCTGTTAGGAGCACTTCCCTTCTTTATTTCATCATCGTGCGGTTTGATTCCATTGAGGCTTACGCCTTTTTTTCCTTCCTACTCATTCTTATATGATGTTGAGCGCTCGTGTAAATTAGGTATCGAGAAGTTATAGTGGTACCGCAGACGTGGTGCGGGATGTTTTCCATGTGTATTCGGGTAAGCTATTATCATCGCCTTGCGAAAGGATGTTCTTTTGTTCCAGCTTAGTATATGTACTTTCTATGTTTTCGAGACTATGCACGGATTGCTACATTGTCTATGCGTTATTGTCACACGGTGTTGGTGTAATGGTAAGGTGCTCGGTTGTGCGTTGAGGCAGTGAATGGCTCGAAAGAAGGGCTTTTCAATGCATGATTTAGAGGTTCAGTATTTAATTCCGGCAAAGGAAAGGCAATTGGACTATGAATGTTCAGGTTTGGGTTGATGGAGTAACGAGACTTGGTATTTTTTAGCATGATGGAATTTTCATGGTGATGCGGTGTCGTTGTCCTTGTTTGAACGCATTATGGTTCGTTGGTGTTATGGTCTTCTTTGATTCTTTTGCCTTTGGGGCAGGGTGTGGTGAAATGGTGCCTGAGGGGCGTTTATCGGGAATAGCAATGTGCAACGTCTTAGGGTTGAATTGGTATTTCTAATGTGACGACTCGAGGAAGAGGATCTTCCAGGAGGCTTAAAGTTAGTAGAAACTTGTTAGCTTAGGTGCTATAGAGATGAATTTCGATTCGATGCAAAAATTGGGTAACGAAGAATGAGGAAGGACATGTGGGAGGTGTCTTGCGATGGTGGAATTACTAGCAGGTCAAGTATGAGAAGCAGAAGTCGGGAAGTCTCTTAAAGGAGATGGTTTGACCGAAGTGGGAGAGGTAGAGTAGTATATGGATTCTGTGGTAGGATAGCCACGTACCTTCAGAAAGTGTAGAACGGTTTGGGAATAGTGATGAAAGGTGATTTTGTACTCGTATTTTACTTGGAATGATGGTTACCATACAAAGAAAGAGTGAATATGGAAAAAAAGAATTTTCTTGGAATGAATAGGGGTGTGAAGATTTGACTAACATTTCAGATGCGATAATTGGATGATATTTTTGAACTCTTAGTTGATGTTAAAGGGGAAGGAATAGACTTATACAGCATCGAGGAAAGAGGTCGGATTTGAGATTATGGATGATGATTCAGAATGTTCATGAAGAGATTAACAAAATGCTTTGAGAAACTTGGGGGGTTAAAAGTGTGAGATTGTGGTAATTGAGAAGGAGGAATCATTGTGGGACCTACATTATGTGATTATAGTTTAAAGCTAAGTGAGGGAGCTTCATCATTTATGATTGGATCGCGTGGTTGTCTTCTTGTGTGGTTTTTGGCTATCAGTACATGGGTGAACTATTTATGACTAATAAACGTGTGCAAGGAACTTGATGAATGTGTGTCGAACTTCGTCTTATCAATTCAGGTGCACGTATTGGGAAGACTCAAAGTTATGTTTCTTGTGGATGTGATGTGCAAGTAAAAAAATTATTGCTTCTTTGAGAGGGTATTCATGTGGTAGCAGAGTGTTGGAGTTTGGTTATCTTCTGGACCAGGACGGAGTGGCTGACTCTAAAAAATGGTCCAGTGAATTCAAGGATTTAAGTGCAGTGCCTAAGATTTTCGGGTTCATTTTGCATTTAAGAATTGAGTTTTGCAGTGAAATATGAACGGGACTTGGAGTGTTATATGTTATCATTGGGTATGCGGTGCGGTATTGGAGGAAAGGAAGAAATGGCTTCAGATTTGTGGGAGGTCCTGAAAAATGGGTATAGCAGTGCAGATGTTATTGTGCACTTGAGAAGGTTATGAGATGGTTCATGGGCATTGAGATGATGTTGTCTCGCAATTCGAGTAACTCGGGATGAGTTCATGGGCATTGAGACGATGTGGTGTCGCGATTCGGATAACTCGGGATGAGTGCGGATTGAGTTCGTTATATTGTGAATGGAGATAACGTTATTTCTAAGGAAGGTCAAGGGTAAATTTAAAGAAGTTGGGTCGGTTGTAATGGTTGAATCAGCATGATTGTGGAAATGGTCGATTTATTTGGTGTGTGAAGTTATAACATGCGGTTTGTGGTTGTACGTGCATGCTTCACAGCCACCATAAATTGATTGATTTGGGGGGTATGTGATTTTAAATGGCCTTGTGGCATAAATGGACTTCTGAAAGAGTCATGGCGGTTTAGATCACGACTTGAGGTTGTATTTTCTGCGGTTCGGGAATTCGGTTGCGTGTTGTGTTGGTCCTTCTTATATGAGCTAAGTGAAAGGTTTTCTAGACAATTAAGTGTTCGTCCTACTAGCAGTTTAGGAGTTATGATGCATTATGGTATTCTCGATTCGCGACATGATAGGTGCAGTGAGCGGCAGGAGAATTTGAAAGCTAAGGTTAAGGGTTTCGGTTCGATGTTGACAAGAATATCACTAGCTCGGATGAGCACGGGTGAATTCATGTGTTCATGAGTAAGCTGCCATTTTCTTTAGCGTCACCTGAGAATGGTGTTCTGTGTAAGAGGCATTGTATGTTGAATTGTGGGTTCTCGAATTGCTTTACAGAATTAGTACAGTTGGTGGTATGGATGTGCGGATTTGGCTACCTGGGTGGAAGGTCGTGTGAGTGTGCCCCACGAGGAAATTGTATGAGTGTGACATGCTAGTCAGTTGATTGTTAAAGATCGAATTTGATTGTTAAAGATCGAAACCAAGTACGCAGATGTTTTTTTGGTACTACCGTTAATGAGGGAGTTTATGCCTAGAAGACGCTCTATTACTTGGTTGTGAACTGTGAGGGTTGTGCCGGATTGGGACAACTTGACTATTCGTACATGTGTTGAGGTCCCGTGTAGCTTGTGGTATCATATAAGCAGGATGGCTCTCAAGATGCGGTCATTTATCGCACCTTAGTCGTGCTTGGGTTTTGTGGCGTATGGCATTGTCCATCTCCCCAGAGTTGTATTTTTTACCTTGGCGTGCTTGTGGTCGATATTCGGGCATTGCTTAGGTATAAACTTTATAGCTTGATGGGTATTTCCTTATTTATTGTTATGTGTGGATCGAGTGGCATGTCGCCGTGGTGTTTGGATCAGGTGACACGCCGCCACGGGTATGTTGTTTGGATCGGGTTGCACGCCGTAATGGTATTATGCGTGAATCGGGTTGCACGCCGCAACAACAAGATGTTGAGTACGGTTCCCTATATCTATTCTTGTGCATTTTGTTTCTCACTCCCTGAGAAAGATTCGTAACATTTTTTTCGGTTGTTTGATTAGTTACATGGGCTGGGTAATTCTTTTCCAGAGTTCATTTTCCTTATACTTCATATTTAAGTTGTGGCTTGTCGGCACATTTATGGTGTCATATGGAATCATGGTCAGTGTTTGAGAGGGTTTATTGCCTGAGTAGTTTGTTCTGGGTGAGACGAGATTATTGGACCTGAAATTTGTGCAATCAGATTTATATAGGGTACATTAGAGGCAAAATATCGTTATTCATTTTCGAATGGGGTAATGGTTCTTGTCAGGAGGAGAGACTCCATGAATTATTGATTCGGCAGGTGGTTATGAGTTCTACACGTCTCTTTCATCATGGCAGTATTTTGAGAGTTGGAATGGGATTTATATATGTTATGAGATGTATTGCGGGCATCAAATTAGTGAAATTTCAGCTATTGTAGTCGGAGGATGTTATTATGGGCATGTAAATTATCCGGGGCATGGTGTGAATTCAGCAAAAGGTGTACGATCGTGTTTTTGTACGGTGTGTGGTGATTGGTACGGTGTTCGTATGTTAAAATCATGTCTTGTAGAGAAATTCGGAGGTTGGAATTTGGTTCTAAGGCTTATTGACCAAATAAAAGGTAGGACCTTCAGTCCGGCTAGAGCTAATGTGCCCAACTGGGTTATGGTGGCACGAGTAGGTGCACAAGGTGTTGCACAGTAAGTTTGGACAACTCCGGAGCAGTTCCTAGCACGTTCGAGGATGAACATATGTTTAAGTGTGGGAAAATGTAATGACCCGACTGGTCGTTTTGAGCTCTAGCGCGTCGTTCGGCCGTTTGAGGTCTTGAGGAGATTCATGTCAGGTATATTGACTTGTACGCATGGTCAGAATTGAATTTCGGAAAGTTCGGAGTTTACTTGGAAAGAAAATTCTAATTTCAGAAACTTTAAGTTAGAAGAGTTGACCAAAGTTTGTCTTTTGAGTAAACGACCTCAGAATCGGGATTTGAAGGTTCCAATAGGTTCGTATGATGTTCTGACTTGGGCGTATATTCGGGTCAAGTATCAGGTGGCATGGAGTATTTCGGCACTTATTACGGAAGGTTGGCATTTTGAAGGCTTAAGAATTCCCTAAGTTCGGCTCAAAGTGGATTTGAAATTATCGATGTTCCTTTGGGATTCTGAGCCTGGGAATAGTTCCGTTGGTGATTTTGGTCTTAGGAGCGTGTCCAGACATTGATTTGAAAGTTCGTAGGTCGTTTCAGCGTCAATGGCGGAAGTTGGAAATTTGGATGATTTTTAGAAAGTTTGACCGAGAGTGGACATTTTGATATCGGGGTCGGCTTCTGATTCCGGAAGTGGGAGTCGGTCCATAATGTCAATTATGACTTGTGTGCGAAATTTGAGAACAATCGGACTTGATTTGATAGGTTTCGGCATTGAATGTAGAAGTTTGAAGTTCTAAAGTTTATAAAGCTTGAATTGGGGTGCGATTCGTAGTTTTGATGTTTTTTAATGTGATTTGAGGCCTCGAGTAGGCTCTTGTTATGTATTGGGACTGGTTGGTATGATTGGACGGGGTCCCAGGGGCCTCAGGTGCGTTCCGGGGTGGTTTCGGACCAAGTTTGGCTGATTTGCAATTGCTGGTGTTTGGGCTGCTGATTTTTGTTCCTCGCGAACGTTACACAGGGGTCGTAAACGCGGAAGAGGATCTAGAACAACCTACGCGAACGTGATAGGGCTATCACGAACGCATAGAAGAAAGAGGGAGTGGGGCCTGGAACAGTTTGGCCTTCGCGAAAGCGGCTTGTGGACCGTGAATGCAAAGGGGAAGGGGTCTGGGGCTTCGCGAAGGAGAAGAGGAGGTCGTGAACGCGTAAAGAAATTTGGAGGCTGATTGTTTTAGCCTTCATGAACGCGAAGGGCTTGCCGCGTTCACGCAGAAGGGAATTTCTGGGCACATTTGTTTTATTGCGGGTTTTGGGTTCATTTCACCCATATTCCACACGGCTTGGGTGATTTTTAGAGCTCTTCAAGGGGTATTTCATCATCTAATGCAAGGTAAGTGATTTCCACCTATTACAAGTTAAATACTTGGTTTATATATGGATATAAACATGAAAATTAGTAGAAATTTGGGATTTTGAAGAAAAACCTAGAAATTAGTATTTTTTTAAATTTTGACCATGAAATTGGACATGAAATTGGGAATAAATTATATATTTGACTTTGTAGTGTTATATGTAAAGTTTATCTTCGAAAGTTTTTGGAATCCGGGCACGTGGGCCTGAGGGTTGATTTTATCGACTTTTCGAGCGGAATTGAAAATTTGTTTAAATTGATTAATTATGTTTATTAGAACACATTTTGATTGGTTTGCACGTTTTTTGAATAGTTTTGAATCCACGGGCATTGGTTTGACTTGTTAGAGAGGCCATGGAGTTGGTTATGGAATGTCAGAGCAAGGTAAGTCTCTTGTCTAACCTTGTAAGAGGAAATTTTTCCCATAGGTGATTTAAGTAAATATTGTTTCTAATTGTTGGGGCTACGTACGTACAAGGTGACGAGAGTCCGTGCGTAGCTACTAATTATGTATATGTGTGGATAGTTTAGGACCCAAATCATGAATTTATTATAATATTTGCACCCTTTGTTAATTGAAGTACCTGAATCATATTGGAAGTTGTTAGAGGAAATAATAAAAGACAAAAATTTCACGTACTTGAATTTTGTGCGAGTTACTCGACCGTCAATAGAAATTGTACTTCCTTACGTGTTAGCTTTGTGATAGCTTCTCATTCTGGAGTGGGCCGAATGCCTCAGAAGTATAGATGCATCTATGGATCGTGCCACACGTCCCTCGATAATGTACATGTTATTCTGGATCGGGTCGTACGACCTCGACAAAATCGTGCATTATACCGCTAGTAGCTGAATATTCACGAGCTAGTTTTTCCATCGGTACCTGTTATTTCATGGTATTTTTTATTTATTTGGTATGGACGCCTGCAACATTCTAGGATATTAAGGTAGAACACGAGACTAACAAAAATAATTTATGCTTTAAAAAGGAATAATTTGAAAAAAAAAATGAAATCACAAAATTACTCCACTATCTCCATATGCTTCATTATCTGCTCACGCCTTTATTATATTGCTTTATTGGAACTTTAGTAAGTGTAAATGTCGATCTCTCATCAATACTTCTTCGAGGTTAGACTTGATATTTATTGGGTACGCGTTGATTTACGTACTCCTGGTGCACTTCTACACAATATGTACAGGATCTGATAGGTTCATTTGATGACCACCTTGGCGCATATGCGCACCCGTTGAGGAGACTTTATGTGAGTGCATCCCAGGCTACACATCGCAGGCCACAGAGTCTTTATTGTGTTATTTATTTTAAACTCTGTCTTATTATATTCGGGGCCGATGTTGTATTATTATTATTGTATTTCCCTAAAAAAAGATCATGCACTTGTGACACTAGATTTTGAGAGTTTTCCTTCGAATTATTTATTATTGTGGTTTGTGTAAATATTGTCATTACCTTGTAAATTCTATTTTACGTTATTCAATAGGCAAAATTTGATTTCAAAAATATAAAACTGAGTAAGCAAATTGGAAATTTAACATTGACTTGCTTGACGACGGTATTGGGCGCCTTCACGACCTGTATTGGATTTTTGGCATAATTTATATTTTGCAGCTTGTATAACTTCAGACCATATAAAATGAATCATTAAACTTCAGAATAATTTGGCTTAAGTTGTATTTTAAAGCCTTCTAACTTCAGATATTACATACTTAAGTTATGCTTGAAGTATTATAAACTTCAGACTTTAATAACATTATCTATTTGAGTCTCAAAATTTTTAAAAATTTCAACGTCTCTAAAAATCACTGAAGAATATATAGCATTCTCATCAAAACAAAAACAAAAAAATAGTTTCAAAAACACTAATCGTAAAAGTAAAACCTATAAAACTAATGCATTGATCAAAGTAAAACCTAGGAAACTGTTCAACGATACAACTAAGATTACTATCAACAACAATAACAAATCCAGAAATTAAATCATAAAAATGATCCTAAATTAAAACCTCATACACAGTTAATGCAATGTACAAAAGTAACCACTAAAATCGTACTTGTGATTATACTTTATTTTGTTGGAGAAGAAACAATTGCAAAATCAATCAGAATGCAATGGCGAAAATCGTTTGATTTCAGCGAAGAATCAAAACCGCGAAGAATCGTATACTTGGAGAGAAAGTAGTCTTTTATTAAAGAAGGGTAAAATCGTCTTTTTAAAATGCTTTTAACAAAAAACCAGGTACGGATGCAAACAGAAAAACAAACGGGTATAAGTTAAAAAGAGGTGACCAAATAGGGCGCCCCATTCAATATTTTTAAAAAAAAAATATTTAAATAAAGAAATGTAATTTTAGTACAAAACTGGATTCATATGTAACTTACTTAAAAATAGGTTGTATGAATAATTTTTCTAACGTGTGAATTATAATTGATTTGACATGGAAAATAGTACAAGTAAAAAATACTATATACTCAATCAAATAAATATACTTGATTCAATTTTTTTTAATATTTATATTGCTTACAGATCTATGTTAACAGTTCCTATAACAACCAGCGGGAATAAATATTTTAAAATTAAAATTGATAAATTTTTAGCTAAAATCAACTATGTCTCAAGAAAGATTAAATGTTATATTATCAATTGAAAATGAATTTTTGGAAGATGTCGATTATAAAGAAAAATATTAACAACGCTGTATTTAAAAAACCTAGAAGAATTGACTTCATATATATATAAAAGATGTTAAGTTATTAGCATTTTATTGTACAGACGAGTGTGTAAATAACAATTTTTACTCTATCAATAATTTTTTTGAATATATTTACCTTTCTCGTTAGTTCTAATTTTCCACCTCTATGCACACTCGTATTCTTTTGCATACTTTCGATGATTTTATTTTCTTATTTTGACTCAGTTTTTCTGTGTTAGCTACTTTTATTATGCCATGTTTGATTCAGACATCAGCAAACAACTTCTTTTTGTATCTCTTCTTTTATAATCAAGAAATCCTCGACGGCAAGTAGCATAAGGTTCGAAATTGGTGGATAATAGGCTCGTTCTTCTATCCTTCTCAACTTAAATATCATACTTTTGTCTACAATAAAGATCGAAACAATATTATATCTCCCTAACTTACACATCACGCGTTGCACTCTTACCACTAGATCAAAATCGTTTGAGTTTCTTTTGTGTCTCATTGTCGCATTGACTTTACGAAATAAGTTTAAGAGTCTTTTAATATATTTTGAATTTAGTGCCTTTCGTTAACTATCGGAGTTTTAGAGGCAGTTTTTAGAGAGATTGGTGCACCTCTTACAATGGTAATTGACAACAAGAAACGTTGATTTCAGGTTAGAAATCAGATTTGATTTATTTTAAACACTTTATTCCAATGTCTGTGCTCCTATTTGGAGTAAATATTGTATGGGACTTCGACATTGATGATGTAAGAGTGATACTAATTGAATTTTGTTCATGCCTATAGGAGAAGAATACTAGAATCGGACATTGTTTGGACGCAGAGACGGATTCAAAATTTGATGTTTGTTCTTATAATGAACTCAAGTAAATTTTTTATAGTAACTGGGTTCGCAATTAAATGTTTATAGGTATTTCGTGAATTTTTCGAACACATATATACTATTTAGACAAAAATTACTGAGTTCAGGGGAACGTTAATCGCACGATGGAACCTCCCTTGTTTGAACGTTATTGTAATACCGCACTTTGCTATCAAGTTATATGAATTTTTCAATTGATTTAATAAAGTCAAAATATATACTAATTAACTATGATTAAGTGAGAGTTTGTGCACAAACAAATATTATGTATCTACTAATTAATTTAGTGGGCGTTTGGACATAAGAATTGTACAATTCCAAAAAAAGAAAAGTAAAACAAAAAATTTCAAGTGAAAATGGTATTTGAATATTAAAGTTGAGTTTGGACATGAATATTATTTTGGGTTATTTTTGAAGTTTTGTGAGTGATTTGAGTGAAAATTTTGAAAAATAACTTTTTGGAATTTTTTAAATTTTCGAAAAATTCCAAAGTTCATCCTCAAGTGAAAGTTGGAAATTTTGAGGCCAAATACTTATTTCGAAAAAAAAAATTGAAAAAAAATAGTTTATTTATATCCAATCAGGCTCTTAATATAAATATCCGATGCAAGTAATCTTTTATCCATTTAGCATAATTGAAAGAAAAATAAATTAGTTGAAATTGAATAATCATACACGGGGATTGAATGAGGAATAGGAGACGGATAAATAGAGTATTAATTTTACATCAATAAGCAATCTTCAAAATCTATGTGCTTTAATCATATAATCCAAGGAAATTAAATGTTGTAATCCAATCCATGAAGTCAACTTTTTTTCTTTGTCTTACGTGTTTGGTCAAGCAAACCTTGCTTAACATGAGGCATATATTCAATCTCCAAATTATTTGTGACTGAAGCATTATTTATTGTTATTGTTAAAAATAACATAAATTTAATCCACTTTAAATTTGTAATGAGAATAATTTGTAATTAATTTCACTCCACAATGTTAAGATCTTTTTTTCAATTCCATCACAAATAATAAAAATTATTATTATTATCATATCGTCGACCCCAATTGAGACGTGTTGTTGTTATTTGCTTTGCGAAATTTTCCTCGTTTTTAAATAATTCTTTTTCTTCATTACCTTTATTTACAGCTTGTTTGGATGGTTGTTACTTATTGTATTGTATTGTATTATATCATATTATTATTTTAAATACGATGTTTGTTTTAGGTGTAACTTAAATTTGAGTGTATTGTATCGTTAAATTTGTCGTTAAGTAATGACAAAATATGTGACTTTATGTAACGACCGATTTGGTGTAGTTGTATCGTTATCTTGTCTATTTCTCTCATCTCGCCCTTCATTATTATTAAATAATTTTATTTTATCATTTATCCTACCTTTTTATATAATAAATTTACCATGTATCATAATTTTTCTTTATAATATTATAAGTTTATTCTTCATATCATTGGTGTGTAATATCATGAAACAACGTCAAATAATACAATCTATCCAAAAACTATATTCATTAAATGATATAATATAATATAATACTATACAATACGATACATTGTGAAACGACGTGTAACAACCGTCCAAAAAAAATCCCTTCGTCTTTCCCATTTTCGATAACGTGGCCTTTTCTCGCTTTTATTCTTCCCAACCGCGTATAAGTCTTTTAATATATTAACCTATGTACTCTTAATAGTTTATCGAAATTTATTATCAGTCCAGCCCCCCCCCCCCCCCAAAACCGAAAACAAAAACCAAATATCCTGCTAAATCCGNAAAACAGATCTTCCTTTGCACCGCGTCAGTTTTAACCCCCCAATCCCCAAACCACACACGCCAAACCCACTCCCCCCAAAAAACACCGTGTATCAAAATCTGTGTATGTATATATATGAAAAATCCCACTTTCATTTCATCAATTCATACTCTTCTGTGTTCACACAATTGAATATTTTCCTCTTTCATACTTCAAATACTTTCACACCTGAAAAAACAATATCTTTTGTCCATTTTTAATGGATTTAATCTCTTCTTTCTCATTTCCTACACAACAAGAAGATTTTAGTTTTCCTCCTAATTCCAATTTCTTCACCTTCTTTCAAGAACTTGACTTTCCAACTTCTTCTAATCCACCCCTGCCCAAAAAGCAAAAAATTAATAATTTTGATCACAACCCAATTGAGGAAATTCTAAACAAATTTCTGGGGTTGGAAAAAGAACAAGAAAAAACTGAAACACAAGTACCAAATTTGTGTTCTCAACCTATAGAATTAGCGAAAATTCCCCCCGTTTTGATGAATGATCAGAAAATGGATATGGCTAGTAAAAAACGTAGTCGTGAAAACTCAGATGAGTTGATTTCAATTCCACAGGATTCTCAGCCTTTACAACAAAGAAGATTATGGGTTAAAAACAGGTCAAATGCATGGTGGGAACAATGCAACCGTCCAGATTTTCCAGAAGAGGAATTCAAGAAAGCTTTTAGAATGAGCAAAGCTACATTTGACTTAATATGTTGTGAGTTGGAATCAGTAGTTACAAAAAAAGATACAATGCTACGTCTGGCGATACCTGTTCGCCAGCGCGTAGCAGTTTGCATTTGGAGGTTGGCCACGGGTGCACCCCTTCGCGAAGTGTCTAAGCGATTCGGGCTTGGTATATCCACTTGTCATAAGCTCGTGCTCGAGGTTTGCACAGCTATAAAAGGCGTTTTAATGGCGAAATTCGTACAATGGCCTAATGATGAAAAGATGAATGAATTAAAACAAGAATTCGAGTCCATTTCAGGTATACAAAATGTAGTTGGATCAATGTACACTACACACGTTCCGATTATAGCACCAAAAGAGAGTGTCACAGCTTATTTTAACAAGAGACATACTGAGAGGAATCAAAAGACTTCATATTCAGTAACCATACAAGGAGTTGTTGATCCTAAAGGAATTTTTACTGATGTTTGTATTGGTTGGCCTGGTTCAATGACAGATGATCAAGTTTTGGAAAAATCAGCTCTTTTTGAAAGAGCAAACAGAGGACTTTTAAAGGATATTTGGGTTGCTGGAAATTCAGGATTTCCGTTATTAGATTGGATATTGGTCCCGTTTTCACACCAGAATCTAACATGGACGCAACACGCGTTTAATGAGAAAGTTGAATATGTTCAAAGGGTTTCTAAAGATGCATTTATGAGATTGAAAGGTAGATGGAGTTGTTTACAGAAGAGAACAGAAGTGAAACTTCAAGATTTGCCTGTTGTATTAGGAGCTGCTTGTGTTTTGCATAATATTTGTGAAATGAGAGGTGAAGAATTAAGTCCAGAATTAAGGTTTGATTTGTTTGATGATGAAATTGTACCACAAAATATTGTGAGATCTATGAGTGCATTACAGGCTAGAGATCAGATTGCTCACAAGCTTTTGCACCATAATTACTCAGGCACCAATTTTCTTTAATTAAAATTTTTCTTTACATTTTTAGGGATTGAATCAAGTTTTTTGTATTGATCTGATGTTGAGGGGTAGTTTTTTTTTTTCATGGCTTATTGTAAGTCATGTTATAGAATAATTTTAATGCATTTTTACTCTTCACACAAGATTTGTTCTTTTTTTTTCCAAGTAAATGATTGTTTAGGATTGATTTCATTAGTTCGAGCCGTAAAATCCGCAACTAATACTTGCATTGTACTAGGCCGTCGAATTGTAATAATAGATCAACGTGCAAGTCGAATTATGACACTATTTGTACAAAATTGTATATTTGTCGCAATTTATTGAACCCACTGACTTTTAAATTGATCTTTGTAAGTTACTAAGATTTCCATTGACCTCATTAATAGCTCATGTCCCATTGGGGACCTAGGGAGCAATGAAGTTGATAAAAGTCTAATAATTAAAAATTCATCAAATTAAAATTTTAAACAGTGAAATTGTCTCTACGTGATCTATATATCACAGATTTAAACTGTAGAAAAATAACCACTAATTTTTGTATTAGGTTAGGCTGTATGCATCACATTTCTCTTAGGGTGCAACCTGCTTTTTTTTTAAAATTAAAATTTTAAATCAATTCATTCAAACAAGAAAAATGGGTAAGCTTATGGGCAAGAATTAGTAGTGTATTTTCTATGGGTTTTCAAATGTAATGCTAGCGTCATGATGATAATAGCAACAAGTCTTTGTCATTTTCCTCAATAATTTGTTGACCTTAGAATAGACTGACAGATGCAATTTGGTTGAAGTTGACTGCATCTCATAATCCAAAAAAGCATAACTGTTTTGACTCAAACAAATATATTTAATGTGAAATTTAAAATTTATTTACCAAGACAAAAAAGTATAACCAACTCTAATCATGCTTTAAGCATAGTTGATCTAAGAGGAAAAATGACGATAGTTTGAAATCTTGCATAGAAATAGTCTGATTACGGATCATCTGAATATTAACTATTAGAGAAGAATTGATACATATGATTCATAAAATTGAAAGCATATTATTGGTTGATTAACAAAAAGAAGTTAAAAAGAGAAATGAAGCAAAAAAATCGAAGCTCTAAAAAAATTACAACATATGTTCTGAAAGCGAAAATCTTTAATTTTCAATTTTTGTGTTAACTTTAATGATATGCACTTACGTGAAAAAATTGCGTGGACTAGCCACTTTTTAAAGTGATACTTACTTTTTATCCAGCATTTTTAGTGATGAGCAAAAGTAGCCACTAATCTATTAAAATTAATATGAAACACGGTGTTATCCTTTCTTCTCAAGTGAATATCTTGTTTGCCTTAGACCATGTATTATATCTTCAAGACATACCAAGAATGATGTTTATTCATAGTTGGTACACGGTTGTTCCAATGGGAAGTGACTGATGCACTGTTTCTGCACTGTAACGTGCACAGTTGTAGGCGGTCACTTTCTGCAACTGCTTTCCAGCTGTAGAGTTGACTTGTACTTCTGCCAGGAAAACATCAAGGGATCAGGTCCCTAAACTGTTTCTTGTGGATCCACAAAGTACACTGCCCAGATTACTTTAAGTCTATTGCTGAATAATTGTACCAGGTATGTATCAGGTCCTTTATCTGGTTCTAAATAGAAAGTTTGTTAGATCATCAAAACATAAGACTAAGAGACCTTAAACCCATCTTCCCTCTTTTTGATGATGACAAACTTTTAAAATCGATGACAAGTTATAGAGCCTAACTTGACCAGATAAAGTACCAGGGATCTCGTATGTTCCCCCTGACTCTATCCTTCCCCCTTAATCCCTACTTTCAATTTTTGAAGTTAACTCAATCTTCCCCATTTTGGCATCATTAAAAATTATAAACAGGTAGAAAGCGTAAAGAAGTCCAACACATCTAACTCATGCCCCATGTATGCACACAACATGATAGAAAAGAGAAGTAAAAGGAAAACAGACATTGTTCTGAGCAAAAGAGAAGTTGATTCAGTCATAATAATAGTAAGAAAAACATAGAAGTCTTTGCTATGAAATCAAAGACTGATTTGGATTGTTTTATCAAGAGCAGTGACGGTGGAATCCAACATGCCATCACAAAAAAAAACAAAAAAAAAGTAGCAACCACAAAACATGACAAGATAAGACAACTGGACGCTAAGAGGACCCTAGAGGGCACTAGAGTAGGAAGGCTTGGAGAAGGAGGCAGGAAGGGTTTTGAGAACCAGGTTCATGCGGGCATTTGCAGACATCTGTTCATTGAGCAGTTTCTCCCGCAGGGTCTCCACATGCTGCCTAAGCTCAGCGTTTTCCTTAGTCAAATGGGCGACCTCTTCATGAGAATAACTAGCAGAACCAGGTGCCCCAACAACTTGACTTAGCTGAGTTTCCATTATGACATTTTGAGCCTTCAGCTTACTGATCACATCAGTAGCTGCATTTTGAGCATTAATCAGCTGAGAAATGGTCGAAGTGCTTCTCCCAGCCTTTTCTATACACTCACACTCTTCCAGAGTCGTTTTGGAGAAGGTCTGCTTGCGGGTTCCTACCTTTGGGTTGGCGGAGCACATTGTAAGATTAAAACACTCGAGTAAGGAGAAATCTGTATGGGAGCCCATGATTGCCTTCTCGGAAGTTCACCACCTTCTGCATGTGTTTGATCATAATTGCTGGAAGATTAATTGGTGTGTATTAATCAAGGGCCTCCATCAAAACCAGGTCAGACCTGGAAGCAATGGACCTCCTCTCAGCACGGGGTAAGAGAACCTTATTGACCAGCTCAAAGAGAAGCTGGTACACTGGAAGAAGTGCCTTCTTATGCACCCGTTCCCCATGCTGGATAGCCTTCTCTTTCACAATGTCCCTCCTGAAGT
Organism: Nicotiana knightiana; assembly: GCA_005239525.1. Lineage (NCBI taxonomy): Eukaryota > Viridiplantae > Streptophyta > Magnoliopsida > Solanales > Solanaceae > Nicotiana > Nicotiana knightiana. The sequence continues at coordinate 72,332 of ML391272.1, forward strand.
TAGCTTCACAAGAACTCTTGACCGAGGAAAACCCCTCATATGGAACCGGAAGAGCTTTTCCCAAAGCAACAGCATCAAGCACGATATCAACCCCACCTACCAACACGCAGATATGGTCCCCTTCCACAGTGAAGAGAGTTGCATAGAAATTCTGCACCTCCTCCTCATACACCTTGGTCACAGCCTCTCTAAACAGATGATCCCATTGTTGAAACTCCACTATCTCCAGAATCTGCCTCATACCAGCCATCTCAGATATTTCTGGGTCAAACATATGACCCCACAGTACTTTTTGAGTTCTTAATCTCTCTTGCCCAAGTCCACTGTCACTTGGTATGGTCTTCAGTGAACCGGGTCCCCAATAGTTTCCCTCTTTCGTTTTCTCAACTTTTCAATAGACTTCCCTCTCTCACGCTCAAACGTCACAGTCTCGCTCTCAGACAACCCTCTCTCAACCACAATCTTTTTGAATTTTCCACCACTCTTTACAGACATTGCACCTTATTTTTCCACAGCTTCCTCGAAATCTCCAACCACAGACTTCTGGACTTTTGTAGATCTCGTCACTAAGGAACTAGGTTCCTCTTCAGCATCTTCATTAACCTCAAACACTGGAATTTCCTTGTCATCCACGACTTGCCCTTGCTTCATCAACCTCTTCTTCTTCTTCTTACTACTCTTCTTGCTCTTCTGCAAGGCAGATTCAAGAGCCTCTTTCTTCTGCAATCGGGTAGAAAGTTGCTTGGAAGAAGACTCAGGAGTAACTGCTGGTTTGTGAATCTTAAAACGAGAGCTGAGAATCATTTCATCTTCATCATCTTCATCAAAAGGTACAATAATGGGAGGAATAGACTCCAAGGGTTTAGTATAGGAGATGGGTTCCTGGTTCGTTTCTGCTGAAGGAGCATCAGGTTCTCCAGCAGGTTTTTCTTTGACCGACTCATAACCTGGAGACTCAAACAAAACCATAGTCCCCTCATCCCCTAAGAATGGAGTTTCCTCCCCCTGAGACTCAGGAAGGGAAGAGGCTTCTTCATTCGTAGGACTCTCGACGGCAATGGCCATGATGTTTTTTGTCGCTTCCTTTTCTGATGACTCCATGGGAGTCACAGAGTCGATAATGGAGGAGTTCAAGTATTAATCGGGTTCTTCCTCAGAGACCTTTGATGCCTGATGCGTATGACCTTCCAATGGTTCTTTGGTTTGATCAAAATGAGGAAGAGAAGTAGGGTTTAAAGAAGGATTAACGACGACAGGAGGTGGAGAGGAAACTGATTTGGGTACGTCGACCTCCGGGTTTGTGGAGGACTGTATTTCAGATGGTGTGAGAGTGGTGTTGATGGAAGAAGGGGGAGGGGTTTATTCGTTGGCCATTGTGGAAGGAGAGACAGGGAGTTCCGAAGGAGGGTGAATTTACAGGGTTGTAATGGGAGATATTCAGAGCAGTGGGAGTGAAAGGGCTTTATGGAAGAAGGGGTAATAAAGAGGGGGGAGAGGAACGGGTTCTGACGAATTTCAAAATGACGGTAGATTTTGGGAAGACGAAACGTGGAGAGGAAATGAAGGGATTTGAGAGATCGGACGTGATACACAGACTCTGAAAAGTTGGATGATGTGGCGGTTGCATTAATTTTGTTGTCTTTTGAGGAAAGCACATTACTACTAACCTGTGGTATAGGAACCAGGTTGCTGACCTGTTTTTGTAAAAGCATTTGCAGCTCTCTTTTGCAATTCCAACGCTGTACCTTTAGCTTCTATAATCATCATGTGTGTCTACCTGCAACAGTATAGATGTGAGCTAGGCTTGGTCAGAAAACACTTTAGCTGACATTTACCTGAGTATGACTTTCATAGCCATGTGAGGAGAACCAGGTTCTCAGTTAGGTTTCATCACCCTAGTGCCATCCTATTTCTCTCAAAGTGTTCCCTGCTTAGATCTTTGGTGAAGATATCTGCAATTTGATCTTCAGTGCAGCAAAGTCTCATGCAAATGAGCCCCTTTTCAACATTATCTCTGAGAAAATGGTGTCTGACATCAATGTGTTTGGTTATCTTGTGTTGAACCGGGTTCTTTGCCATGTTGAGAGCACTTGTGTTATCACATAGTAGTGGTACACAATCAATGCATACTCCAAAATCTTCCAATTGTTGCTTGATCCACAACAGCTGAGCACAGCAGGATGTAGCTGCGAAATATTATGTTTCAGCTGTTGAGAGGGCAATGGAATTTTGTTTCCTTGTACCCCATGAGATTAGACATGATCCAAGAAATTGAGCCATTCCAGAAGTGATTTTCCTGTCCACCAGATAACTTGCATAATCAGTGTTAGCATAACCAACAAGGTTAAAATTGTCACCTGAAGGGTAGTACCGAACTAGGTCCTGTGTGCCCATAAGATATCTCAGAATGCTCTTGGCCGCCTTCAGATGAGATTTCTTGGGATTTGATTGAAACCTTACACACAATCCCACACTGAATACAATGTCTGGCCTACTCGTAGAGATCCAATGATGCCTCATCATTGTTTGATTCAAAGATGATCCAGTATCATCCATGTCCAGCTTGGTAGCAACAACAATAGGGGTGTCGATTTCCTTTGATGTTTCCATATCAAACCTTTTCAGCAGTTCTTTGATGTATTTCTGCTGGCTGATACAGGTCCCCTTCGTGGACTGCTTCACTTGAAGACCCAGGAAGAAGTTCAGTTGCCCCATCATACTCATTTCACTCACTTCCCATGAGTTCGGAAAATTCTTCGCATAGTGAGTCTGATGTAGCCCCAAATATGATATCATCTACATAAACCTGAACAATGAGCAGGTTCGTTCCCCGGTTCTTCAAAAACAACGTATTGTCAATCTTTCCTCGAGTGAATCCATTCTCCAAAAGAAACTTGGATAATCTCTCATACCAGGATCTAGGAGCCTGCTTCAATCCGTATAGAGCTTTGTCCAATTTGAATACATGTTCAGGATGCACATAGCATTCAAAGCCTGGAGGCTGTTTGACATAGACCTTTTCCTTAAGAAAACCATTCAAAAAGTCACTCTTCACATTTATTTGGAACAAAGTGAATTCCATATGTGATGCAAAGGCGATGAGAATCCCGATGGCTTCCATGCAAGCAACCGGGGAAAACGTCTCGTCATAGTCTATCCCTTCCTCCTGCTTGTAACCTTGGATAACAAGCCTTGCTTTGTTCCTTGTAGTATTTCCATTTTCATCCAGCTTATGCCTGAACACCCACCTGGTTCCGATGATGGTTCTGTTAGAGGGTCTCGGTACCAGGTGCCATACCTTGTTTCTCTCAAACTGATGCATCTCCTCTTGCATAGCTGTAATCCATTTCTGCATCCTTCAGGGCTTCCTTGATATTTTTGGGTTATATTTGAGATAAAAAGGATGAAAAGGCTAGGGAAGTTCTGGTTTTTTATCGTGTTTGGATTCCAGAATCAAGGGGTGATTATGTTATCAAGTGGATGAGAGCTTTTGTGTTTCTGGTTTGGGGCTTGGATCTGATTGGTAGAGGAACTGGGTAAATCAGATGGGTTTCCCTGCATTCCTCGTTCAGCTACCTGTGGAGTGCCTTGCACTGCATCTCCGACCCTTTCTTCAGCTTCAGTGGTAGTAATTGGGGTACCAGGTTCCTCTGGTAAAGTGGACGAGGATGTTAAATTGTCTTCACTTGCTTCCTTCGTCTGACTCATCATGTCAGCTTTGCCATTTGAGACATCAGATATTTCTCCAGGAACCAAAAGTGGTTCATTGTCTTGATCATCACTGACTCCTTCCTTGTTCGAAGAAGGTGTCTCATTGAATATCACATGAACATTTTCTTCCACACATTGTGTCCTTTTGTTGTAGACTTTGTAAGCTTTTCTTTAAGAAGAATATCCCAGAAAAATTCCTTCATCACTCTTTGCATCAAACTTCCCAAGCTGGTCCGTCCCATTGTGAGAACATAACATTTGCATCCAAAGGTTCTCATATGAGTTATCTTGGTCTTTCTTCCATTATTAGCTCATAAGGGGTTTTGTTCAAGAGGGACCTGATCATGCACCTGTTCACCAAATAGCACACAGTGTTTATTACCTCTGCCTAGAAATTTTTGGCAATTGCACTGTCAATAAGCATTGTCCATGCCATGTGTTCTAGAGTTCTGTTCTTCCTTTCAACAACACCATTTTGCTGAGGAGCCCTTGGGGCTGAGAAGTTATGAGTGATCCCATTTTCATTGCAAAATTCATCAAATTTAGCATCGTCGAATTCTGTTCCATGGTCAGATCTGATGCAAGCTACCTTCACTTCCATTCTCACTTGGATTTTCTTAACAAAGGCCACAAATATCTCAAAGGTCTCATCTTTGTTCTGAGAAACAGTGTCCAAGTGAATCTTGAATAGTCGTCTACAGTCACAAAAATATACTTCTTTCCACTTCTGCTTTGTATTCTCATAGGACCACATAGATCCATGTGAAGGAGTTCGAGAAGTTTTGATATGCTAACATCCTTCTTTGGCTTAAAGGATGATTTCATATGTTTTCCTCTAGTACATGCATCACATACGTTGTGCTCCTTGAATTTTGAATTTGGCAGACCACGAACCAGGTCCTTCTGTATCAATTTATTCAGAAGTGAGAAGCTTGCATGCCCCAATCTTCTATGCCACAGTTCTGCATCATCATCAACTGCCTTCAAGCAACTCATATCACCAGCTTCCAGAGATTCAAAGTCAGCAACATAGATGCTCTTGTACCTTTTGTCTACTAAAATCACTTCCCTAGTTACCAGACTAGTAAATGTGCACACTTTAGACAAGAACTCTACTTTGTTCCCTTTATCACAGATTTGGGAGACACTCAAGAGACTGTACTTAGACCATCTACATAGTACACGTTCTCAATTGAGTGCAAAAGAGACTTTCCAACTCTTCCAACGCCGAGGATGTATCCCTTTTTTCCATTGCCAAATGGATACATCCCCTCCTTGCAGGGCTTTAAGTGAGAGAAAATCCATGGTGTTCCAGTCATATGCTTTGAGCATCCACTATTCATGATCCATTGTAGTCCTGTTCCTCTCACTGGTCCCTGCACATATAGATTACGGGTTATATTTAGGACCCAAACAAGTTTGGGCCCTTGTAATGAGGAAAAGGGTGGATAAGAGCTTTTCTAGTCCATGCAGGCAAGATACGATTTTTACAAGTGGCACCTAGTCCCCTTTTAGTAGTCACTTTTTCAGCCAACTCTTTGTTATTCTGAACAGATTGGATCCTGGCCTGGCAATTTTCTTTGAAGTGCCCATTGTTCCCACAATGGGTACAAAGCCAGTTATCAGGAACAGTGACGTACTTGTTGTGAGGGTTGTAAGGAATTTTCTCCTTTTGGAACCTGATACCCTGTATGTTTCCACTGTTATTGAAGTACATGACAATGACAGCATCTGAGGACCAGGTCCATTTAAGAGATTTCTCAAGATCCATTTTTACTTTCTCCAAATCAGCTTTAAGTTTCCTATTTCTCTCTAGTTCACAACACAAACTAGTTTTCATGTCATTCAATTCCTTCTCTTGCTTGATGTGTGTCTCACTAGCTACTTCCTTCCCTTTCTCAATACTTACAGGCCTATGTTCTAATTTGAGTTCCTCAATTGTTTCCTCCAGATCTGTGATTACCACCTAAAGGTCATCCCTTTCTTGCTCAGTAGCTGTAATTTTTTCTTCTAGAGTGTTCTTTTCTTTGCTAAATTTCTCTATGGTCTCCTACAGGTCAACAACCACTACCATCAAATTATCTCTCTCATTTTCTACACTATTTATTTTCCAATTAGGACTTCCTTTTCTTTTTCAAAATTATCTATGGTCTCCTTCAAATCAACCACACATACCACTAGATCATCTCTAGATTGCTCAGCCTCTCCTATCTCTATGGTCAAGACATCCTTATCATCAACTAAATTATAGTATGTATCAATTAGAACATTTGCTAATGACATTAATTTCTTAGAAGAGTAGGACTTCTGATTTCTCTGAACATCCCTGAAATTTACCTCATTATTGTCATCCTCTCCATCAATATCAGACTGGGCCATTAGTGCAAACAATGAATCATATTCCTTTGCTTTGTTTTCTACTACCATCATAGAACTGTTTCCTGCATCTGGTTCCTCTTCTGATTCACTGGAGGAGTATCCCCATGCAGCAAGAGCTTGCTTCACAACATTGTCGGCTGCACTTTTCCGACTGAATCGTTTGTTAGGAACCGGGTTCCTTTTTTCGGTTTTGTCAGAGTTGTGTAGTTAAGGCACCTGCTTCAGAAGTGGAAAGTCTTTAATGAAGTGCCCTGGCTTTCCACACTTGTGAAAGAGATCATAGTTTCTTGGTTTACTTGAACTGCCTCTCCTTGGTATGCCACCATTTCTTCGAACCATCTTTTGAAATCTTTTAGTGAGATATGTCATGTCACTATATTCTTCACTTGAATCGTTGTTTTCAGCCTTGAGCACCAGGTTTTTCTCCTTCTTTGGTTCTCTTCTTTCACTTTCTTTCTTTCTCTTCATCTCATAAGTCTTCAGATTTCCAATTAGCTCGTCCATGGTTAGCGTATGTAGATTGATCACGCTCAACTATGTCTTGTAGAAGACTAAGCGGGCGTTGCAAATATAATCCTGGGGTATTATGCCCAGAGTCGATCCCACAGGGAATTGACGTATCAAGCACGTTGTTAAAATACTACTCAGCTGTCACCTGATGTTATTTAAATTATTAATACTAAAGATTAAAAGTAAATATTAACTATACTAAGGTATAAACAATTGTAATAAAACCTAAGGTTATGGTTTCTCCCGCTGGTGAACTTACTTCTTGGATACTTCGTATAGCTTGATTAGTTTTCTCTATCAATCAT
>ML391273.1:0-37125 GCA_005239525.1 Nicotiana knightiana
TTGGAGATGGAAACGGAGCTAAAGGGATGCAAATATGTCGAAAATACGCAAAAGGAGACACCCAGGCGATAGCCGGGCGTTTGCCCCCTAAAGCCGGGCACCCCCTGGCGTTAGGGGGGCATTTTACCCATAAGGCCAGGCACCCCCAGGCGTTAGGGGGGCGTTAGGGCCCAAACGCCAGGCCTGCCCTGGCCTTAAGGGGGCGTTTGGCCCCAAACGGCCGGTGTCCCAATTTCGGCCAGATTCGAGTTTTGACGAGTTTAAGTGTTTCCCGGTTGAAATAGAAGTCTCCCACATGGTTAGGGTTGTCCCAAAACATATAAATAGACCCAAAACAACACAACTTAACAAGACGGAAGAAGATACGGAAGGATTCAACAAGACAACACCATAGAAGTGACAAACATCGATTTCTACGTCTAGTATTCTTTACTTTGTATTTCAATTATGCAATNTTCAAAGGTTGATTCGTGATAAGGAATAAACGGGATCAACTTTTGGTGGAACGGGACCAAACCACTCTCCGTCTCTAGAACTAGAAACCAGAGCCACCGAGGCCGACATTTTGGAAGTCATTTGCAGCAAAGCGAGCAAGAAGTGATAACCCTCAGCCAAGAAGTTAGCCCACTGAGGGTTAGATTTGATGAAGCCAAGTCTAAATGGGCTGAATTCCAGGATGCCATTCTTGCTGCAACCGAGCGCGAGGTTGCTGCTGTTGAAAGGGTAACTAGCTTGGAAGCAGCCTTGAGCTCCAAAGTCGAAGAGCTTGCTGCCGTGGGGAGAAATATGCCCAGCTAGAAGAGAAGTAATTGAAAACTATCGAGCATAGCAAGCTCTTTAGTTCAACTGTTCACGAGCTTGTCAGCCTTAAATATGTTAGGTCCGCCCGGGAAAATCAATCTACCGAGATAACCCAACTCAAAGAAGAACTCAAGCACCGAGAGGCATCCCTCGTTGTTGAAAAAACTTAAGCCATGTACAGCATGAGGAGAAAAACCTTGGAAGAATCCAAAGCTGGTGTCATTGATATTGATGCCGAAATTGTTAAAGCACGCTAGCTTGAGTTAGCCACTAAGACTGGCCTTCTATCGAGGTCCGATGTATCGGGCCCATCTGGTTCCGGTTGTGAATTTTTGGGAACTAAAGAAGAATCGGAGGGCGACAATATTCAAGATTATACTGGGGAAAATCTCGAGCCTTCGGTGGGACCATCTACCACTCCCAGAGGCGTGGAAACTTCTCTTTCTCCTAAGCCCCGAGGCATTGCAGTTTAGCTTTACTTGTTTTTTCCCGTTTTGTATTTCTTTTGGCACGTTCTTGTAAATGAAGACATATTTTTGCTCAAATATTTGTTTGAGTCTTACTTTTCCTTGAATATCCGTGCAAATTTTCTGACCCTTGTATTCTTTTAAGGATTCTGTGTATGTTTTTTCTGTTCACATTTTTTTGTATGTGGTCTCTGATGCATTTTCTTCGATGCACTTTGTTTCTGAGAAATCTCTTTTACGTGAGGGTTTCAATAAGTATTTGCGTAAGTTTGCTTTTTGCGTCTTTTTCATATGCGGCTTCGGATGTATTTTTTCCCGATAGTGTTTTTGATTCCGGGCATAAATTCTTCTGGAACCAACCCTTTAATGTGAGAATTTTTATAAGAGAGGACCCTCTTATGTTTACGGTGCTCTTGAAGAGGACGTCTCATGTTCATTACGACACTAACATTTGAAGTACTTGTTTAGCTTTCAAATGACAAAGTTAGCTCATCGTTTAGACAAGAAACAAGATAAAAGTAAAAGGATTTCATTTTATTCCTTCAATTTTCATATATTACATAAGCATCTTGCTATGCAAAAAGAAATTACCATTACATGTGGATATCTTGTACAACTTGTTTCTACAGGGCTTGTTGTGCGGTCCCTGGACCCGATGATGCATTTTATTTCCGGATTTTTATTTTCGATTGACGTGGCAGTCATTTTTGTCGCATCCTCATATTGTTCCCCCCTAGTGTTCCAATGCGAATAATGTTAATTGGAACAATGGAATTCTTATATCTTCGAAAGTTCCACCAATGAATTGCTAGGTAATTTCTTCACTCGGTAACATATCTTGTTTCCCCTTAGGAATCCATGCTATCGAGCGAAAGAATACCTAGCAATTCATTGGTGGTTTATGCTCGTGAGCGGTCGGGTAACCTTTGTTTGGCAGCAAACTTAACTTCCCGGTGGGAATTTGCTATCGAAGTAAAGATTATCTAATCGTCCCTGAGTGGAAACTTGTTTGTTTGCCTTGTTATCAAAGTTCTTATCACGGCTGTCTTCGTAGCATGCTTTCCGTTGCTGCCTCGTTAAAAACCTTGCCAGAAAAACCTAATTGGGACAAAAACTGAACGAAAGGAAAAAATGCAGCAAATACTTTTCATTTCACTGTTGTTTGTCAGTAGTAATATATTTTGAGGTGAGCCATGTTCTAGTTATTGGGAAACTTGTCTCCATTCTGGTTCTCCAACTCGTATGATCCTTTCCCAGTGATAGCTAAAACCCGGTAACGGTCTTTCCATGTCGAGCCTAACTTACCCGCGTGAGTTCTCGGGTGTGTTGAGTTACCTTCCTCAAGGCCAAGTCTCCTACTTTGAAATAACGGAGGTTAGATCTTCGATTATAATATCGCTCCATTCTCTTTTGAGCCGCCATTCTGACATGCGCCAATTCCCTGCTTACTCGAGCAGCTCCAAGTTGATTATCATTCCTTTGTTATTTGATTCTTTGTCCGCTTGGAAATACCTTAAGGTTGATTCCCCTAATTTCACAGGTATCAAACCTTTTGCGTCATACACAAGAGAAAAAGGGGTTTCTCCTGTTCTTGACTTGGCCGTTGTTCGATAGGCCCTTAAAACCCCAGGTAATTATTCGGGCCAGTTGCCTTTTGATACTTCCAACCTTTTCTTTAGATTTTGTATAACCACTTTGTTTGTTGATTTTGCTTGACCATTTGTGCTCGGATGATAAGGTGAAGAGGTAATCCTCTTTATCTTCAAATCTTCAAGGAACTTTTTAATTTTGTGCTGATAAACTGCGGCACGTTATCGCATGCAATCTCCTTTGGTATCCCAAACCTGCAAATTATATTTTCTCACAGAAAGTCGACCACTTCGCATTCTCCGATCTTCTGATAAGGACCTACTTCCACCCATTTAGAAAAATAGTCGGTCAAAATTAAAAGAACCCTTACCTTTATAGGAGTCGGTGGTAGCGGTCCGACGATGTCCATTCCTATTTTCATGAACGGTCACGGGGATAGAACCGAATGTAGGGGTTCCACCAGTTGATGTACTAGTGGTGCGTAGCATTGGCACTTATCACATTTTCGTACGAAGTCTTTGGCATCTTGTTCAATACGAGGCTAGTAATATCCTGCCCGAACTAATTTCAGCATCAAAGAATCTGCGCCCGAGTGGTTGCCACAAATCCCTTCATGGACTTTTATTACATAGTTGGGTTCTAATGCTACTAATCATCCGTCCAACGGGCCTTGAAAGGATTTTCTGTACAATTGGCTTTTTTTGAAGCTAAAACGTGCAACTTTGGCGCGTAATGCTCTTGATGCTTAGGGTCTTCGGGCAACTTTCCATGCTCGAGATAATCCAGTTCATGACCAAACTAGTAGAATTCACCTCAAAATAACCATCTGTGTCCAAGACTGAGTTCATCAGTTGTACTATTGTCCCTGATTCTGATCCTTGGATTTATGTTGATGAGACCAAATTTGCTAATGCATCTGCTTCCGCATTATCTTCCCTCGGGATATGAGTTATTGACCACTCCCCAAATTGTGCCAATAAATCCCAAACCTTTAACACATATTGTTGCATACGTTCCTCTTTGGTGTCAAAAATTCCATAGACCTGATTTACTGCCAACTACGAATCACATTTGATTTTGATGACTTCGGAGTCAAGCCCCCGGGCCAATTCGAGCCCTACAATCAAATCTTCGTACTCTGTTTCATTGTTAGTTAAATGAATCGTTCAGTTGGCTTGCCTTAACGTTTCCCCCGAAGCATTATCAAGACTATTTCGAGCCCGAACCCTTTTACGTTTGAAAATCCATCCGTAAATAAGGTCCAAACTCCCGATGCATATTCTGACACCATTATTGCCTCATTGGCTGCCAGAGGCAATGGTCTCGCGCATAAATCGTCCACAAAGTCAGCCAAGACCTGTGACTTAATTACAGTCCTCAGTTTATACTCTATATCAAACTCACTCATTTCGACGGCCAATTTGGCCTATCTACCCGAGAGCTCGGGTTTATGAAGGATATTCCTTAAAGGAAAAGTAGTCATCACAATTATTTGGTGGCATTGGAAGTAGGGCCTCAGCTTCCGAGAGGCGACTACGAGAGCTAAGGCCAACTTTTTCAGATGTAGGTAGCGAGTTTCTGCTCCCGTTAAAATTTTGCTAATGTAATAAGTGGGAAATTCTGAAACCGCGAGGTGGACCAACAATGTTTCACCTTCTTTTGGTTTTAAGAGCAACAGAGGGCTTGGAAAATATTTCTTCAACTCCTTCAAGGCTTGTTGATACTCTGATGTCCATTTGAAATTGATTTTCTTTTTGAGTAGTGCAAAGAAGCGATGACATTTTTCCGATGATCGGGAAATGAACCTTCTCAAAGCTTCCAATCTCCCTGTGAGCCTCTGGACTTCCTTTATGTTATACAATTAATCCAGGATGTGCTCTATGGCCTTGATTTTGTCGGGATTTACCTCTATTCCCTTTGTGAGACTAGGAATCCTTAGAACTTACCCGAACTTACCCCGAGCGCACACTTGTTAGGGTTAAGCTTCATATTATGCTCCTTCAGGATCTCAAATATTTCTTGAAAATGCTTCAGGTGGTCACCTGCATTCAAATACTTAACAAGCATATCATCTATATATACTTCCATAGTCTTTCCTTTTTTTTTCCGAACATCTTATTCACGAGCCGTTGATAAATGGCTCTGGCGTTTGTTAACCCGAAGGAAATTACATGGTAACAATATGTACCAAAATTCATTATAAACAAAGTCTTTTCCTGGTCTTCTGGGTTCATCTCGATTTGATTGTGCCCAAAATAAGCATCGAGGAAACTCATTAACTCATGTCCGGTTGTGGCATCAATCATTTAATCGATATCTGGCAATGAGATTGAGTCTTTTGGGCATGCCTTATTAAGATCCTTATAATCTACGCATATGCGAAGTTTATTATTTTTCTTAACTACTGCTACATTGGCTAGCCTGCCAGTACAAATATCTTACCTCTCGGATTGAACAAATCTTATGTAAACGGGTTACCTCTTCTTTTATGAATTTATTCCTTACTTCAGCAATTGCGCAACTTCTTTTGCCTTATCGGAAGTATGTTGGGATCCAAGCTTAACTTGTGCACGGATATCTTCGTTAGATTCCTGTCATATCCTCGTGCAACTATGGAAAACAATCACCGCTAATTTAAAGGAATTCAATAAAAGCAGACCTGAGCTCCGGGTGCAGTCCTGTTCCCAAATGGAATTTCCTTTCTAGGAATTCTTCGAACAATGCAACTTACTCTAGTGTCGAAAACTTTAACAATTGGTGATATGTTGAAGTCACAACTTTCATCTCGTGCAGCCACGGTCTTTCCAAGATGATATTATACCACATATCTCTATCTACCACTTCTAAGAGAGTTGTCTTCATTACTCCCTCAGCATTCGTGAGCTGCAAATTTTTCCCCGGGTTGTCACATTTGCGAGGTTGAATCCAGCGAGGAGTTTGGTTGTCGGGATAATGCTTCCGGTGAGTTTATCTTGCTCCAGTGCTCTTCATTGTATGATATTAATTGAACTTGCTGGATCCACTAAAACACGTTTAATTTTATAATCTAACACATTTGAAGAAATTAGGAGTGCGACATTGTGTGGTAACAGTAATATGTCTGCATTTTTGTCCGTAAATGTGATATCGTCTTCCCGGAGCCTCTTACTGTGAGTTATCGATACTTTTGTCTTCTTTCGCTGCCAAAAAGGTGACCCTATTAATCTCATTCACTCTGAAGATCATGTTGATCGTTGGCGTGGAGGTTCCTCTCCTGCTTTCGAGGTTTCCGCGTCGCCCCTGTTCCGACCATAATTTTTTCAGCTCGGTCACTCAAGAATTCCCTGAGATGACCGTTCTTTAACAGTGTTGCCACTTCTCCCGGAGATGTCGGCAGTCCCCCACTCTGGTGACCGTTATTGCCATGGTATTCACACTATAAATTGGGATCCCTCTGGCTGGGATCAGATCTCATATGTCTCAGGAATCGTGCCTCTTTGATATTTCTCATGGATGATACCAACTCCACCACACTGATGTTGAAGTTATACTCTGATAACTTTGAGTAAGAAGAATCTCGCGACCCCGAGATTTCTTTATCCTGTAGCGATCTGTTGGTCTGGCCACGATTGGTCCTTCTATAAACTGTGAACTTGTCTGTTGTCCGGAAGCTCCTGCCACGACCTTCTGTTCGCTCGTAGGGCAAAAACCGTCCCCTTGAAGTCTATCTATCCATGTCAATATCATCTTTCATTTTTTCTCTGTTCTTTTCTCGTACTTTGGTCGACGATGGAAAGCCAACCTGATCCTCTTCGATCCTTATTTTCGACTCATATCGGTTGTGGACATCTACCCAAGTTGTCACTTGAAACTCAAGAAAACTTTCCTTCAACTTTCGGGAAGCGTATGAACTTCTCGAATTTAAACCTTTGGTGAACGCTTCAGCTGCCCATTCATCCAGGACTGCCGGTAGTAACATCATTTCCTTCTGGAACCGGGTAACGAACTCTCATAATAACTCGAATTCTCCCTGCGCGATCCTGAATATGTCGGCCTTTCGGGCTTGTACCTTTCTGGCATCGACATGGGCCTTGATGAAAGAATCCGCAAGCATCTCAAAGAAATCTATCGAATGCTCGGGGAATAATGAATACCACGTTAAAGCTCCCTCGTGAGAGTCTCACCAAATTTCTTTAGCAACACGGACTCAATTTCGTGAGGAGCCAAATCATTTCCTTTCATCGTTGTTGTGATAGGTTGTAATGTGCTCCTATGGATCTGAAGTTCCGTCATACTTCGGCACTTTGGGCATTTTGAATCGCTTCGGGATTAATTCTTAGGCCGCACTTGGCTTGTACAGTAATTGAATATACTTCTTCGAGTTTGGGCCTTTTAATACTGGTGGCACGCCCGGGATTTGATCCATGTGGGTGTTTACTTCCTTCATGAACCACAAAAGTTCCTCCTTAAATGGATCGTGTTACCGTTGTTGAGGCCGTATCTACTCCCCCGGCCCCGCCGAAGCCAACTTCGCCCCTGAGAGTATTGTTGCCGACTCTCTGCGTCATTTGGTTTGCGGGGACATTGGGAGGAATTGGATCTCGCTTGTTTACATTATTTGAAGCACATGTAGTGTCTTCTTTAGTTCCGTAATAACCTAATCCTGCCGCGTGAGATGGCTTAGAATGATTGACTGTTGCTCTTGTTGGACCCTCACTGCATCCGCTACATGCTCCTCATCAGCATCATCAGAAGTCGTCTCCCAGATCTGTCGAGGGTACCGCCTGTCATGCACCGGTGTGGCGTCGTTCCTCTCATTGCGAGTGTCACAGGTTGAATCCTCGAAATATGGTCGTTCCCCTCGAATTTCAGGATTGTGAGCGTTATTAAATGTATTGTCTACCATATTTGTGATTTTTTCTAAGACAAATGATCAAAGCTTGTTAGTAAAAAAGGCAAGGATCAATTTAATTGCTCGGCTGTCTAGGCCCTACGGTGGGCGCTAAATTATTTACTCGTAAAACAGTATAGTTGAATTTATTCGTTATTTCTAGACAAGTGAATTAATTTGATCCAAAAAATAACGAAATAACTGACGAAATATAAAATACTTAGCCTTAAAATGTAGATGAAATGACGGAACTGACGAGTCCGGGAACAGGGTTTCCGGGCACAATAATGATGAGATCAAAAAGCGAGAAAGCAAAATGGTATTAAAATTCTGTATAGAATGTAGTACAAGTTAGCGAGAAAATTCATGTTCCTCATTGAGCTTATTATTTATAGATATGAAGAAGGTAATAGGGTCGTGCCCTTCTTTAATATCAATTATGAGGAGTATTGATGAAGACGTAACGGTGAACATAAATGCCAAATTCTCTGTAACGGTCCGTTACTCTTTAATGTTGTGGAATATTCCCCATTGAATGTTACTGGCCGCAAAGTATTCAATGCCTTCACGAATGTTATATTTTTCGGTGACACACGGGATAGCTACGTCCGATTTTCGTCCTCCCGACATAGGTTTCACGTGTCCCCTTCTTGAGTGGCCACGTGCCATAACATAATTTACCTAATACAAAAGCTACTTAATTCATATATCAAGAAACTAATGTAAGAATGTCTAGTTTAATACATATATTTTTATTTGAAAGGAAAAATCTAAAATTAAATAATGAGCAACGGTAAAATTGTTTTCGTATGACTTATAGGTCATGGTTCGAGTCATTGAAGCAGTCACTAATGCTTGCATTAAGGTAGACTGTCTACATCACACCTCTTGGAGTGCGGGCCTCCCGAATCTTGCATAAACAAAGAATACTTTATGCACCGGACTGCCCTAAATTATGATACATATCAAAGACTAAGTATATATGTTAAAAGAATCCCCTGTAAATACTTAGGTATCATGATTGATTGTGAATGTTTGTCCTCCCAATTTCCAACAGATAGTTCGATGATAGAATTGTTACTCTTATCTGTTTTTTTTTTCATTTTATCCTTTCTCTAATCTACATCGTTTGTAAAATTTATAAGAACAAGAAGAGTGCAAGGATAAAAAATTTACAAAGAAAGAAAAAGAAAAGGTCATTTCCTTCCTACCACCTCCTTCTATTTGAGTGAAAAGGGCAGTTTAATGCACGAAGTATCCTGCGTTCATACATGACTCGAGGAAAAGTTATATTCAATGAGTGTGATGTAAATTCTGATACAAGTACCAGTGACTGATTCCACAATTCGAACCCGTAACCTATAAGTCACAAAAAAACATCTTTACTATTGCTCCTAGGCTTTCCTTCCATTAAGTGAAAAGACAAATGAAAATAGCAAAGTAAAGCTGAAAATGAGAGCTTATCAAAAAATGAATGAAATTAATGGTAGGGACCCTCTTGTGTATGCCAAAGAACTTTAGTCCAAAACTTTCATGTTTGGCCCTTTTTTTCAAGATTCAAATAAATAAATTAAAAGTTTCACTTTCAAGGAAACTTCTGCATTGAGGAGTGGTCTTTTCTATCATTATAAAAAAACAAAAACAATAACATTGACACAAGTTTTTGAGTTACTAAGGAAGGAAACTAACTCTAATTAAATTATACAGAATCTATATGGATATAAATGATTGCCTCTTTCTCCTTCATTTTTTTCTGGAAAAAGTGAATATAGTACTTAATTAATTAGCACTATATAGTTATAGTTTTTGGTTTTACACTATTGTTTCCTTCTCTCTTTCCTCTTTACTTTGTGTATAAAAAAATGGCAGGCATGCTTCCTGGGGTTGAATGTGCTAGAAGAAGGAGGTTTCATCAAAGTAGTGGATGGTTAGATTCATCTCATACCTTTGGCTTTTCATCCACAAGAAGGTCTTCTTTTTGTCTCTACACTAGTAGCCATGAATACCCTCTCAACTCAAGCTCTTCTAAGGTATATACTAATACCCCCTCCATCTTTTGTTTTGTGTATTAATTTTGCATAGCCAAGTTTTTTTCTAGATGTAATGACATGATACTAATATAAGAGTGAAAAAAAGAAAGTTTAACACGAAATATCTCGCGTTCATAGAGGATGAGAAGAAAGCCCGTATTCGAGGAGGGTTGGAGGTGATGTAAGCAATCTTATATAAGAGTGAGATGAGTTTAAATAGAGCGATCCAGACAAATAAGATTCATGTAGCCAATTTGAACTTACTAGAGATTAAAGTGTAATTATTATTGTTATAGCTATTGTAATGACATGAGAATAATTCTTGTGTGTGTTCTTGCATAATTGAATTAACAGCAAAGGGGTACAACAAGCCAAGCATATATATACCAAGATGAGAAACTAGGTGAAGCTGCTAGAGAAGCCAGGCAAAGGTTGGATGATAGGCTTAGTGCAAGATGGAAATCACAAAATAAGAGGTAAAAAGCTCACCTCTCCTTTCTTGATATAGTCTTATGTTAACAACGACTTTAACTTCTATGTACCAATAATGTAAAAAATTATTTAACAATCAGATTATTTAAGAGAAAATTATGGATATATATATATATATATATATGGTAACTTAATAAAAATGGTAACTAACCTGCCATCACAAGTTAAACTACACTGATAGTCTTAAAAAAATCTTTAAATTATCAATGTATATAACTTAAATAACGGAAAATTAGATGAGTTCTAACTAGCAATTCCAGCCATATGTTTGACCCCTTTATCCTAATATCACTGATTGTGCTTTTCATTTTGTGCAATTGAATTCAGGAGTCTCAAAAATGGACAACAAAACCAAAGGCAAGGAATAGTGGAGAATAGGCCAAATTTGAGTGTAGATAATTTACAAGGAGAAGTGTTTTATGGACTAAAGAAAAGTGGATCAAAGAAGTTCAATTGGGCAAAGATGATATGGAAATCTTCAGAACAAGATGAATGTGCTATTTGCTTGGACCAATTTAAAGTTGGTGATAACCTAATGCAATTGAAATGTGCCCACAAATTCCATTCCAAGTGTTTGGTTCCATGGCTAGAGTCTAATGCACATTGTCCATGTTGTAGAAGGGCAATTTTGACTAAATAATTATGAGAAATGAGAAATTGAAAGGAAGTTGCTTCTGTCTTTTTTCACCTTGTATAGATGCCCAACAAATTGCACAAAATAGACATTAGGTTTCTTGTAATTAAGCCTATTGACTATTTGTTTTTTTCAAGAAATCATGTATATGCAGAAAATTGGTACTTATGGTTAAAAAATCTCAACCATGATTACCAATCCTACTAAGTAGTTTCTTCAAATATAGGAAAACTAGTACATTTGCCAAAAATATAGAGAGAGAGAAAAAAATCAAGGAACATGCCAAAGGCTTTGCCAGACATCACTTTAGTTCATAAATCCACAAGCAACCACCAACACAAACTTTATAGTCAGCCTTCGCCCTATCCTTCAATGGAATGTAATAGTTAGTGGAAGTGACAGAGCCAGAGTTTTTATTAAGAAATTCAAAAAATATAATGAACAATTTAAATATGCGGAGAAGCCAAGAAGATTCAACATTCCATATATATGCATATATAAATATTTTATATATAACAGTATAATTTTTCGACGAAAGAAGTTCATATGGACCCCCTTCCACCCCTAGCTCTGCCACTGGTTGGTGGATTGGGAGAGCCACAGGTGAGGGTGGATTGAGTAGCAGTTGAAACAAGTGATTTAAATCGAACCAAAAATCACTATCTGACCCATTCTAAATCCCACCATGAAAAAGCTTTTGCAATAATTCAACTAGTTTTCACTGTCTTTTCTGGTCCTATATAATATTGACTCTTTAGTAAGTTGGCATAAAACATGAACAGGCTCGGTGTATCAAATATTCTGATTTCACGTAGAGTTCGAAGAAGTGCTCGAAGAAGCGCCGAATCCGAAACAAGAAGAAAAATATATATGCACTTGGTATAAGCCAAAACATTTAAAGAGTATTGTTAGGTAACACATGGAATAGTAACAATTATATTTGCACTAATTATGCGATCCAACTAAAAAGAATTTGCCCATGGTGAATATGATAATAAACTATTGTCCCATTTATATTTGGGGATATTGCTTAGCTATTTTTTTGTATGCGTTTGATGGAAAAATTTCAAAGCATTATATTTCTCGAAAATCATGTCGACTATATGTTTCCATATAAACTTTACCCTCTTTTTTTTTTTTTGGTCTTGAAAGGGAGCCTTGGAATAACGATAAAATCAACTTTGCGTGACTATAGGTTAGGGTTTGAGCCGTAGTGTCACGACCCCAAATCCCAAATCGGTCGTGATGGCGCCTATCGTGGAACTAGGCTAGCCAATAATCACATGGTTACAGTTTCCTTAAAAAACCCCAACCAATTTCAAGCATTTCATAAAATATACAGAATTTACTAAATACATTAGGCCAATAATAGTTCAACCAATCCCAAAACCCGGAGCCAACATGTCATGAGCATCTAAGAGAGATAAGCCAAAAAGGTATACTATTATAATACAAAACCTCCGAATAAATAGCTAGATACAACAAGAAGGGAAAACAGAGATGTTGCGGACGCTGAACAGCTACCTCTATATCCCGCACTTCGGCTCCGCGCGGAATAAATAGCTAATGCTCGGTATCTGCACCTAAATCTGCACACAAGGGTGCAGGGAATAATGTGAGTACGTCAACTCAGTAGTAATGAAAATAAATCAAGTCTAAGCGGCAAGAAACATATAAAAATCAATGTCATCAATTCATAATATGCACAGCCTTTCTTTCCAATAGTATAACACAGATATATGAAATCATCATGCCTTAAAACCAACTTCAGAAAAATCCTTTGAAAAATGTATATTTTCAACAACTTCAAACCGAAAGATTTAGTATGAAAATGAAGTAAATCACAAAGAGGCCCCTCAGGCAAACATATTTCATAAATTCAGAGTGAAAGTGGTAAAATCATAAGTAGCCCCTCGGGCAAAAATATGTATCATAATCAGCCTCTCGGGCATGCCTCACAGTCACTCATAATCAGCCCTCGGGCATACCTCACAGTCACTTATGCCTCCCAATCACTCGTCACTCGGCACTTGGCACTCGGTGCGCTCACTGGGGGTGTGTACAGACTCCGGAGGGGCTCCTTCAGCCCAAGCGCTAATATCAAGCCACCTTGTGGCGTATCATATCCTCACAAAGAGGCTCTCGACCTCACTCAATAGAACCTCTCAAAATCCCCTCAGGCGAACCAGTAAAACGGGTTACTCGACCCAAAACATCATTTATTTAAATCTCAAAGTAGTGTAAATCAGACTGAGTTTCGAAAACAGTAACACAATGTGACTCAGTGAAATCATCAATAAACAGTGAGAAAAACAGCAGTAAAAAGCCCCCAAGGGATCTAAACAAATCGGCATGAGGCCCCCAACCACGGTTAATATCCCAAATATTGCAACAATATTTAGAACATGATTTAGCATAAGGTTTTGAGTAAAATATGCAACTCATTAGTTGTCGCGGAGAGGACCAAGTCCAATCCAAAAATCAGTGCGCGTCATATACTCGTCATCCGACATGTGCGCCATCTAATATCGGTGAGAAATAGGTAGTCTGGGGTTTCATACCCTCAAGACAAGATTTATAACCATTACTTACCTCTACCGGGCCACAACACTAGTCCGCTACGCTCTTGCCCATCAAATTGGCTCCCGATTACTCCAAATCTAGCCAAAACCAATTTAACATCATTAGTATATACTAAAGGAACACAACCTAATCGAAAACTATCAAATTACACAAGAATCTCGAAATTCGGCCAAACCCGAACCCCGAGCCCCAGGACCACGTCTCGGAATTCGATAAATTTTACATCACTAGAAACCTCGTCCTCCCACGATTTTACACATACCAAAATACCACAATCTGACCACAATTGCCTACCCAAATTGCCAAAAGAATTTTCCAATCCTCCACCCATTCTTCCCAACCTTTTTCTACTTTAATCCTTCAATTTACAAGTCTAATCCGAACAAAATAGCATAGAAACGACTTTAATAACTCGGGAACTTACCTCCACTGGAGAACCACGAATTCTCTCTTCAATTTGCCTTCAAATGAGCTCCAACCGCATGCAATACTGGTGAAATGAATAAAATTTCACAGAGGTCTCTTTGTATATTGTTCTGCCCAGCAATTTTGCACCTGCGGACACTTAATCCCACCTGCGGACCCGCACCTGCAGTCCCAGGTGCGCACCTGCGCAATCCCACTAACGGACCAATTTTCGCACCTACGGCCACTTCTCCGCACCTGCAGCTTCGCAAGTGCGGCCAACTCTTCGCGCCTGCGGATTTCCCCTGCCTAGCCTCCTTTTGCACCTGCGCATGGCCTTTCGCTCCTGCGACGTCGCACCTGCGGCTACACATCCGCAGGTGCGGCCAACACCAGAAACTTACACCAGCAGCCATTTGCTGCAATTTTCCCAAGTTCAAAACCCCGCCAACCATCCGAAATCAATCCCGAGCCCCTCGGGCCCCCAACCAAACATACCAATACAACCCATAGCATTATTCCAACTTAGTCGAGCCTTCGAGACACCAAAAACAACATGAAAATACCAAAATTACATCAAATTCAAGCCTATGAACTTTGAAACTTCCAAATTTCGCAACTATGCCGAAACCAACCAAAACACCTCTGATTGACCTGAAACTTTGCACACATACCCACAATGACATTACGAACATGTTCAAACTTTCGGAACCCCATTCCGACCCCGATAGCCTATTTTCCACTGCCGACCGAAAATCGCCAAAAACTAACTTTCGTTAATTCAAGCCTAATTCTACACCGGACATCAAAACTTTATTCTGAACACACTCCTAAGTCCCAAATCACCTAACGAAGCTATCCGAGCCATAAAATCCGCATTCCGGGGTCGTTCACCAATAAGTCAACTCTCAGTTGATTTTCTCAACTATTAGGCTACTTTAGGAGACTAAATGCCTCAATGCTCACCATGACCACTCCGCACCCAAACCAACCGGCTCAACACAACATAAACAAGCTAAGCAATACAGAAATGGGGGAAACGGGGTAAATCTCACGGAACGACTGGCCGGGTCATTACACGTAGAAGTAGTTACTAATGCTTGCATAGGGTTAGATTATCTACATCACACTCCTTAGGGTGCAGGCCTACCCCGGGCATTGCGGAAATGTGAGATGCCTTGTGCACCGCCTTTTTTTTTATTCTATAATTTTTTTTGTTTTCCACTAGTATGAATGACCAAAAATATTGCTATCGGAGCCAAAATTTTCATCAAGGGGTGTCAAAATATAAATAATTAGATACATCAAAAAATCAAGGGGAGTCAACGTATAGTAAATATACATAAAATAAAAAAAATTATCTAGCAATATAATGTAATTTTCCGGCGAAGGGATGTCATTAAATGTGGCTCCGCCGCTGTCTTTTTTTGGTTTTCCACCCGGTGTCCGGTACCCGTATTGGAGTCCGACTATATCCGAATTCGCGGCGCATAGGGCCCCATTCAGGGGGAAGTACTTCCTACCAAAGATTTTTTCATACCCAGAACTCGAATTCGAAACCTCCGGTTAAAGGAAGAGCAGTCTCATCTCTTTTGGCGGTCCCACTGTCATATATACTGCTGCAAGTTTATATGTGTTTCATTTATTACAAAACTATCTAAAATAAATGAAATTGGGAACGAAGAAGAATTAGGAGTTAGCTCGTAAATCGAAGCGGAAAAAACTATTTTGGACTTATTTATACAATAAATATCAAAATTAATATCGTATACTTCGTTTTATCATCCCATAAAAACAATTCTGATTTATGATTCATCTAAGCATTTGTACTCATGACGTTGCCATTATCAAGTTTGAGTTGGTAGGTAAATAAACCACTAAGGCACTAACCAATAATTTATGTCCAAGTCTCAAATATAGCCTTTTTAGCCACGTTTGGTTTTGCTACAATTACTTTCTTCTTTATCAGGGTTGTTTATTGAGCGGATCGTTCGGACGGATATTTATGTTTAAGGCTTTAACTTATCAGTTATCGATTTATAAATATAGTAATTCGCTAGCCAACAGATAAAACATCGGACGCACTAGTATTACATTAGCAACTATCGACGATTTATTGGCTAAATCAAATAGACAATAAAAAAATAGAGAACTAGAGATAAGGAAAAATTTAGGTCTATATTTATTTATATAATATTTTTTAATCCATGTGACATGGAATATCCAATACAAATAACTCAGTTGAAGGAAAAAATATTTTTTTCGAGGAAAACAAGTTAGTTAATTAATGCACAAACAAATTTCCTTCTTATTTCCTAGAAAATCCCTGATTGCTAAGGGAGACGACTGTTGACTGATGCTAGTGTTGAATTGAGAAATTAGGGATTTAGGGTTTTAAACAGTAGCGGTCACAGGATTTTATGCAAACGGATTTAATTGGAAAAGTCCATAACTAATATAAGTGATATAAGGTACGAGAAACAATTTTTGTTTTTATTGCCCACAACCTGTTTTCATAATAAAGTCCTCTTAAAGTCGGTGCTTTATATTTTAAACAATCTTTTGCTTATTTTAATTTTAAAATCTAATTTTAGCTAATTTATTGAGCTTTAACAAAAAAAAAATTGACCAATTTTAGAATTTATTAACTCTAAGAAATTCGATCGATTATAAAATTTTTTTTAGCATTTATAAGTAACAAGTTATTATTTGCAAAAGAAGACAATAAGAAAAGAGTTATAAACTAAACTAATTAATACCAATGATCAAAGGAAGAGAGCTTATACACTAAAAAATATTAAAAAAAATGAAAAGAATTCCAACATAAACTAAATTAAATTAAACTAACAAGTGAAAAATAATTTCAACAAATATATTTGCAAGTCTTAACGAATTTTATGAAAGGGAGGACAAAAATTACCTTCTGGAGTAAAATAAACTTCAATGTAATTTTTATTGAATTTGTGGAAAAACAATAAACTATAAAATAAAATAAAGAAAACGGCAGAATACATACTACAAGAAAAATAAATTGATTTGATTGCAGTTAGGATATGCTGATATCTTTATGGTTTGCGTCCTTTTCTGATTTTTGTTGTATTTTGTACAAACAAAAAAATAAAGCAGGCACAAAACATGAAAAGTGTCACGATCCAATTTCATGATAGGCCGTGATAACGTCCAACACCATTTTTAGATAAGCCAACACTGATTAAACTAGTGGTTTCCCGTTTAAATAGTTTACTAAGTGGATAACACTTTCTCATTTGTTAAAAAGGATTAGAATTTGCAAATGGAACATAATTCAAATGAAGCAAATGAGTACAAATTGTAATCATGTAAATAAATCTAAAATCATAAGTCTATTAGTATGTGTGTCAAGATCTGGTGTCACAAGTATGTGGGAAAACTAGTAGAATATAGAAAAGAATACTAGCCTACACTGTCTGAAAGGAAATAGACAGAAAAATATAACATAAAGGAAGACTCCTGCTGCTGCAGAACGACTCAGAAGGCAGCTCACCGTGAAGTCTCGAGATGGGGATCAAATCTGCGCATCAGACTGGTAACCAGATGCATCTGCCTCAGATCCTGTACAATTAAGTACATAAGTGTATCGTGAGTACATAAATAATTTGCACCCAGTAAGTATCTAGTGTAACCTCAAAGAAGTAGTGACGAGGGGTCGACTCCGACACTTGCTAAGGGCCAACAACATGATAATATGAAATTCTAATTAAACATGATATGTAGAGATAACAATAAAATCCAGAACAAGAAATAACTGAACAATTCTTCACCATATTTAAAAACCCAATCACTTCCCTCATTTAAAGCAACTAATCTCTCAGACACTGAATTTATACCAATTATACAAGGGACTTTCCGTTTTATTATTACGCACAAAATTTCGCCGAGGACGTTCGGCCCGATCCAACATAAATGTAAATTGTGCATTGTCGAGGGTCAAACGGCACGAACCATAGATGTTTTCCATTAACCTGCCGAGGCGAACGGCCCGCTCCCATGAGAGTAATGGAAAGAATTATCCCGGTCGCGGAATATACTTGCGGCGCGGTCAAATATGAATTTATCAATAAATCATACCCCTTTCTTGATTCTTTTCAAAATGAGGACAATTTAACTTGAAGCTTTTAAACTCTTAAAATCCCGAACTTAGTTCCATTGACACAATTAGCAAACATAATCAAGTAACGGTGTCCACAAAGCATGGTGTAAACCTAGAACTACCCGTACATAAACAGGAATAGTAGCTACATGCGGACTCTCGTCACTTCGTGCGTGCGTAGCCCCCACAAATAACAACACATACTAATCAAGTTCACCTATGGGGTAAATTCCCTCTTACAAGGTCAAAAAAGAGACTTACCTCGTCTCAACGCCTACTTCCCAATTCAAGAATGCGTTCAAACCTCCAAATTTGATGCCAAATGACTCGAAACTAGTCAAACATTACATAAATTAATCAATCTATGCTCAAAAGTTTATATCCCCACTATTAAAGTGATTACCTAACCCAAAATGCAAGATTCCTAAAATTCGCCCCCGGGCCCACATGCTCGAATTCCGGAAACTTTCGAAGAAAGTTGTTACCCATAACCTTAGGAACATAAATATATTATTTTCCTAATTTTCATGATCATTTTTGTGGTAAAATCTCCTTTTTTTATTAAACCCTAGGTTTTTCATCTAAACCCGTAATTTCTACCAATTTTCATGTTGAAATCTACCCATAATCTATGTATTAAACTCACATCAAGTAGAAATTACTTACCTCACAAAGCTAGGTCGAAACACACTCCTTGAAGCTCTCAAATCGCCCAAGAGTGGAAGAAAATATGATAAAAATGGTCCTACCCCGTATTAAATGAGGTTCACTGCCTCCAACGATTTCCGCACCTGCGGTCATAGGGCCGTACCTGCGCCCTCGCTTCTACGGTCAAAGGTCCGCTTATGCAAAAATCCCCTGGCCAATTGGAGTCGCTTCTGCGGACGGGTTTCCGCTTTTGCGGTCCCGCTTCTGCAAAGGATGGGCCACATCTGCGGAACCTGGGCTGCCCTCCCTTGGCCGCTTCTGCGAGGCTTGGCTTGCAATTGCGGCTGGCCAAGTGCAGATGCGATTATGATAGATCTGGGGAGCTTCAGCTCCCAACTTGATCCGAGCCTCGTCCGATCGACACTCGGGACTCGGGGGCCCGCTCGAACATACCCACAAGTCTGGAATTGTAAAACGGACTCGCTCAAACTCTCAGAATTCCCAAAACAACATTAAAACTACGAATCGCACCCCAAAATCAGTTGATTCAAACTTATGAACTTCAAGTTCTTCTATTCACTCGAAATGCGCCGAAACGTACATAGACTACTCGGATTGATACCAAATTTTGCGTGCAAGTCTAAAATGATATTACGGAACTATTCCCGATCTCGAAATTCGGTTTGGACCTCGATATCACCAAAATCCGTTCCAAACCAAATTTTAAAGAACTTCAAGAACCAACTTTCACTATTAGGCGCCAAAACGCTCCCGGGTAATCCAGAACCCGATCCGAGCATACGCTCAAGTCCAAAATCATCATACCAACCTATTGGAATAGTCAAATCCCTATTCCGAAGTCGTTTACTCAAAATATTGACCGTAGTCAAACTTAACCTTTTAAGGCTAACTTAAGGAACCAAGTGTTGCGATTTCAACCCGAATCCTTCCAAATCTCAAACTAATCATCCTCGCAAGTCATAACAGTAAAAGCATATACGAGAGTCTTATTTAAGAGAACGGGATTCTAAAAAGCAAGACGACCGATCGAGTCGTTATAAAAAGGATTTGAACAGACGATCTCACCAATATTGTGAACCCGCTTACAAGAGCAAAGCTTCTATCTAGTGGGTTTAAATATAATTTGTATAGAAAATTCACCTTACTTTCGCCATAATTCAT
Organism: Nicotiana knightiana; assembly: GCA_005239525.1. Taxonomy (NCBI): domain Eukaryota; kingdom Viridiplantae; phylum Streptophyta; class Magnoliopsida; order Solanales; family Solanaceae; genus Nicotiana; species Nicotiana knightiana. The sequence goes on from ML391273.1 coordinate 19,832, forward strand.
ACGTATACACAATACTATTTTGAACGAAGCGGGTTCAGTTGAACCCACTTATCACCACGTGGATCTGCCCTTGGTTTCAAGTAGTACTTTATTTACATAAAGATAAAAGTGTAAATATAAAAAAATTTAACGAGTTAACCGGTTATCTGATAATGAAATTGAGTAATTTGTCACAAATCATTAAGCCGTTAATTATAAAATTTTAATCCGTTCACCAATTATTACTCCAACAACCCAATATCAATAAGCGAATAAGCCAATTTTACGATTCAATTAACAATTACGATGCAGTTTATTCTTTATCATGTTTCTTCATAGCGTGAGAAATGGTGTGTGATTTGTTAATTCGAAAATATCGAGTTCAAGTTTTAAAAATACAAAAAATGGATCGAAGAACTTCTGGATTAGTTCAAATATAATATCTTAGCTAAGAAATCTCGAGTTCAAACATAAAAATACAGAAATTTTTAATAAATTTGAACTTCAAATGAATATCTTAAACCCCGTAAAAAATAGTACTAGTAGCAGTTCTGATTCAGATAAGCATTTGTGCTCATTAGTTTGCCATTATCTAAAGTTTGAGAATGAGTTGGTATGTCAATAAACCAACAGTTTACGTCTAAGTCTCAAATAATATAACTTTTCTAGGCACGTTAAGCTAAAGCTATGCATAATTAGTCCAACATAAATTGTTAAAAATATTATCCTATATCAGATTAAAACACTTTCTTAATTCCTAAAGATTCCTCCTTTTCTGGAAACTGACATAATTTTCTCTCAATTTCTCCAAAAATTCGCTAAGATCACAAACCAAATTTTAAATGTCAGGTTTGTTTGTTGGAATTCTGTGTATTACAAAAAGGGGTTTTCAGTTCAGATCATTCGATTCACTTTCCTCTTCTGCTTCTTCCCAGGTATATATGTATACTCAAATCTTGTGAATTTTCTTTAGTTAAAAGAATAAATTTATATATTTCTTATTTTTGCATTTGAATGAGCAGATAGAACAAAGGATTAGTATAGGAAGCCATGGATACAAGGATGAGGAGCTAGGTGAAAAAGCTAGAGAAGCCAAGCAAAGATTGGATCACAAGCTAAGAAGGTACTTTCAGCTGATCTGTGAATAATTTTTTTTATTTTGCTTACTTTTAGTTTACTATGTAAATTTAGGTAAAAGTTTAAGAATTCTTGGTTAATTGCTATGCTAATCAAGTTACTGTATTAAGAGGAGGATGTGTATCTGTTTTTTTTTTGTTAAAAAAAATTCTTTTCTTTTTGTGTGTTTCATTCTGTAACTCAGAGGGGGACCCGGGATTTGAGGGTGGCGAGTGCACTTTTGGATTCAACCAAAATCTGCTTTGTATATAGGGTGTCACTGCAAATATACCCCTATTTTCTAAAAATATATACATGGAATTTTTGCCAAACTTTACGGGTGTCGTGACCCCTCTTGGTATAGCGTAGTTCCACCTCTGCTGTGGTGACACATCCCAAAAGCATAGCTTAGTGGTCAAAGGGGTTCGAAGCCTTTGTAAGTTTATTGGTTTTGTTTCCACCAGCAACAACTTTTTTAACTTTTTCCTTTTTTTGAACCCCTTGACGGTAATCCTGTCTCCGCCACTGGTGAGGCGGCGGAGAAGATTTATCATCAGTTCACTGTTATGTATTTCCTGGTTGGATTTCATCAGTTGTATGGGATGGGTGAAGTACAGAGTTGGGCGTTCTTTTTGCCTCCCATGTGGATTTCATATGTGAGTTGTTGTTTCTTTGCCTTGTCTGTTAGTTTTCTTCGAAGAATTGGACCAAATCCGCGCAAATGTTTCTTCCTGAAAGGGTAAAGGATTCTCAGGATTATAAATGGAGGACTATTTTGACGTATCTTTAAACATAAAGGATAAATTTGGCTAAAAATTGAAGAATAACCTGCATGGCGTGCTAATTATAGGAACATTATTGACCGAAGTTTCACTCCTTTTAGCTTTGTTATAAAATGAAATTATAGATACTCAAGCATTTATAATGTTTCATTGATAAAGGATTCCATCACATATCGGATAGCAGTAATGGAAAATACCTACTCACACCCGTTGTTTTACCCCGAACTACATTTCTTTATCATGGTTATTTGATATTTGATAAATTGTACTATGTGAAAAGTACATGTCCTGTATTAAGTTGATTCAGTACAAACACCGGGTGTGAATAAGTTTTCCTATACCAACAACTATGTGATTGTTTTTCTTAAGGCATGCATCTCCTTATTAAATCCTCATATTCGGTGCGGAGTTAAAATATTTTATGTTAATGTGACGTCGTTGAGTTTATACTTCATTGTGGTTACTGAAAACAGGACAAGTAAAGAAGAAAGAGTTAATGATGTTGAAAATGGGCAAGTAGAATCAAATACTTTGCAGAAGAATTCAGAGATGCTTAGATTGAAGCAAAATGGAATAAAGACATTTAGCAGGGTAGTAAAGCAATGGAAGGATGCAGAAAAGGATGAATGCACCATTTGCTTGGACCAATTCAAGGTTGGAGATAACTTAATGCATTTGCAATGTGACCACAAGTTCCATTCATGTTGTTTGGTTCCATGGTTAGAGAATCATGCTTACTGCCCTTGCTGCAGAGTGGAGATTGCCACTTGAAAAATGGATTGCTATGTTGTGCGGACTCTCCAAAATACTGCCGCACGCCCACACCCGTATCGGATTCTCCAAAAATACACTACTTTTGGAGAATCCGGCACGCACTTGGCAACATTTTCGACGAGTCCGAGCAACATTGTGCAGAATTTGTACAGATAAAGTTTCAAAAAAGAGGATTGTATTAGTAGTCCAACCTTTTGTGTTTAATATATTATACTAGATTTAAAAATGATGTAATTTGAATCCTTGTCTTATGTATAGTAATGTCTTCTGTTATTTTGGTACTATAGCATTTCATCCCTCCTCCTCTAGCATCATCTGATTTTCTGCAGTTCTGCACTGGGAAGATGCAGAATTTTGCTGCTTGTATCTTACAAAGTTTAGACAACCAATTTTGTTTGCGTATGGATAGAAAGAGTGTTTCTTTCCAATACCGGTAGTAGTGGTGTTAGTCTTGTATTCTATTATTGTTAGATTTCTATTATTACATGTTATTCCTTTCGCTTCATTTTCCTATTATCTTGTTGTTGTTGCTGCTTGTTACTACCACTTTTTTTTCATCTTTTCTTGAGCCGAGATTCATAAACAAACTCTTTACCTTCAAGGTAGGGGTAAGGTATGTGTACACACTAACCTCACTAGTGGCGGATCCAGGACTTTGTGCAAGCGGGTTCAATCTTAGAAGTATATAACTTTCATCGTAAAATAGTACTTGTCAAGTGGGGTTCAAATAAAATATTTATACAAAATTTACTCAACTTTAATCCTAATTTATACATATATACAAATATTATTTTTTGATGAAGCTGGTTCAGTTGAATCTGCTAGTCACCACGTGGGTCCGCCACTGACCCTCACCAGACCTCACTTAAGGGACTATACCGGGTTTATTATCGTTGTTACGGAAAAAAAAGAACTGGAAAAGTTGGAGCATAGCGTGCACCTATGCAGGAGTTGAAACGATTGCTCATTTTACAACATGTTTTAAACTCTTCTTTCAATTACTTTTAATGGTGGTTAAAGATAAGCTTATTTTTCGAGCAGTTGCTATATTATTGATTTTGCGTATCGTGAAAATATTGTTAATATCTTAATCTCTTGACAAAATTTTTAAAAATCTACTTACAGTACCATCTTAATTTTCCAAAAAGTCTATCTGGGCCACCTAAGTTATTCAAAAATAGTCAGATTTACAAGTGGTCATTTAAAAATAGTCATAGTTTCAAAAGTAATCAAAATTTAACCATTTTTCATGTAAAGATAAATTTAAATGAAAACACTATTCAAAATTCGGAAAATACTCCAGCATATTATACTGGAGTTCCAGCAAAGTATACCGGTCCAGCATAATACTTTGGAAGTTCGTATACAGGTGCTCGAATCTCCAATATATTATCCTGAATCTTTCCGCGTGTTGGAGTTCCATGCTGGAAGTTCATACACAGGTGCGCCGAACTCCAGTATATTATGTTGGACCAGTCTCAGTTGCAATAGAATAATGTCTATTTTTCAATGACTTGACAAACACTGACTATTTTTAAATGACCAATCCGAAAATTGGCTAGCCCGTGCTATTTTTACAATTTTTCTTTTTGGGCTTATTGTTTGCCATGGCCCTAAACGCATCCAATAAAGTCAGAAACAGTTGAAACTCTAGAAAATGACACGACACCGTTTTCATACTAACTCAACGTTTTAAAACTTCAACGGCTAGTTTTTCCACTGACCGTTTGGAACCTCTCCTCATTACAACAAAACCTTTCACCATCAAACATACAAGAAAAATTTTCACATTCAAAATACAAATAGGATCAATTCATAGCTTAAAATTCTCAAATCAAATTCTCACATACAAAAAGAAAGACTTCTTTTTTTGAATTCAAGAATGGTTTATTCATACACACCAACATACTACAGTTCACTTCATGATTCAATCACTTCTCTTTGTAAAACCATTCTCCCATTTCCATTCAAGAAAAGGCGATTACCCGCGATTGCAGCTGCTGAGCAGAGGTTGTCGAAGCAGCAATCCGATAATCTTAAATGGCAACAAGAATCTTTTCATCAAATTCTTAACTTGATGGGTCTTTGTAAAGAAGGAATCTTGGCTGAATCTGAGGTTTCTGCTTTCAGATCACATCTGCTCGATTCCCTTATCGCGTCTCCTGCTGATCATGAACATTCTTCCATTTTAAGGGATAAGTTGATCTTCTTGCAGGTAAATTTTCCATTTTCACTTTGTCTCAATCTTTTCAGTTTGTGTCATTTGATGAGGAAAAAATAGATAACTCAATTTCTTTTTAATTTCAAGTAGATTTTGAAAATTGAACTGAAATTGCAGTTTTTGGGAGTTGGGGTGCTTTCACCTTCTTATTTTTTATAAATTTTTGGCTTTTCATGTAAAGCTTAAATTTCTTTATAGTTGTTCTTTTTGAAGGAATTAGGCAAGTACATTTTCCAAATTAAACTCAAATTTTGAGCTTTTGGGAGTTGGGATTTTCTTTTTATTTTGGTTGTGAGTTTCTTTTACATATATTTTTGGTTTTTCTTGTAAAGTTGGGATTTTTCTTCTTATTTAGTCTCAATTCTTGCCCTCAGTGTCCTTTGGTGAAGTGATTGTTGATTTTGCTTTATCATGATTTAAGATGATCCATAGATTGCTATATTTATTTGTAATTTCAACTACAGTTTAAAAAGTGAACTGAAATTTCAGCACTTTTGGTAGTTGGGGTTTTTCTTTTTCTTTTGGTTGTTTTATGTGTATAATTTTTTGTTTTTCCTGTAAAGCTTTAGTTTTTTTTTAAGAACTTATTGTCAAAATTCCATTTTCCAAAATTAAGCTGAAATTTCAGCTTTTGAGAGTTGGGATTTTTCTTTTTCTTTTGGTTGTTTTTATTTTTATTTTGGTTTTTTCTTGTAAAGCTTGAATTTTTTTTTTTTTTATGGTGTTTATTCTTGAAGGAGCTACTGTACGCAAAATGTATATCAGAGGAAGAGTATCATACATCGAAGAGGCCATTATTGCAAAGGCTAGCAGTCCAAGGAGCTGAGATTGAGGCAAAACATGTAGTTGTTGGATCAAAGAAAGAATGCACAGATGAGGAATGGTCTGTTATAGATTTAAAGGATGAAAAATCCTATCTTGGCAAAGAGAATTCGAGTTCGAAGCAAAAGCAAAACTCAGCTATCAAGCAAATCAAAGGAGGGGCTGCTTCAGTTTTTGGCTTTGCATCGTCGAATAAAAATGGAAAGATCATACTTAGTGAAAATTGTAAGCAAGATTCTAAATATGAAAGAAATGAACTAGGAGTTTCAACAGAAAATCCCTTTTGGAATACTCATTTGAAGGAAAAAGATAGTGAAACTAAGTCTATTCTTATGGTAGAGAGCTTACCTAATGAACCAATGAAGGTAAAGAAGCAAAGTGGAGGTGACAAATCAAGAAAGAAACCTTTTAAAGGTCTGTTTTTGAGAGAACAAAACGAAGGGCAGAGCGATGATCATCAACGTGCTGAGCCTGAATCTGAAGGAAAGACGAAATCAGGGAAAAAACAATGGGGATTTGATGGATTCAAGAAGTGGAAGAAAAATGATTGTGAAGATGAAACAGCTCCTTTGTCGCTTGATGAGAAATCGGATGGTGGAACTTACTTTGGTCAGCTTGTTGCAGAACCTGTTGGAGAAGGTCCAGATACTAAGCAGATTAAAAGAAAGTTGCATCCTAATGGTGCACCTTCGGACTTCTTTGTCGATAAGGTCTCATTCATACAACACTCATTTATTGAAGAAAATACTTACTTCAATGTGATCTCATGCTTTTGTTGCACATTTTCAGGTTTTAGGAGACAGTATCAAGAAAGAGCTGTCAAGAATTCAAACAGAACTTGGTGCCAAAAATTCAAGTGTTGAGTTAACGTAAGCAAAGATATCTGTTAGGATGTTACTCTTTCTAGTGTTTTTAGACTTGTTGGAGTTGGATTTTTACTAATTGGTATCACACAACAGAGATGATCAGATTGAAGCAATTTCAACTAGGCTTCCAGTTGACAAGGCTGACCTTAAAAAGTTCTTCCCTAAGTAAGCACACTTTTGTACTGCTTTGTGTACGCGAAATCAGACATTACTTAAACACTAATTTTTCTGTACATTTTTCTTTGACGATTTCAGAACATGGTGTGATCGATATGGAGACGTTGTTTTGGATGTGGTAAGAAAGGAATTCAAGAACCATGTTGGAGAGATGGGAAACTTAAGAGGAGGTGGTATTATTAGTAAGGAGAAGAAGAACTCAAAAAGATGGACAACATTTGATGAAAGTGATGATGAAAATTGCCATCCAAATCTATTTACACCTCAACAAGATCATCATCATACATTTCCTTCTAAACAAGCCAAACTCAGTCCTCCTTTGAAGAGTGGTCAAGTTTATGTTAATAGTAGCATTGATAAGGGCCTCAAATATAATCCATTCTTTGATGTTTAAGAGTAAGTCATTTGGACAGTGAAAGAAAAGCTGAAAACTAATCAGCTTTTTTCTGTAGCCACATCTATCTATGGCTTTATGTTAGGATTGAAGATGGGAGGAAGGGTCTTTATTGGCCCCAATTGCTAAAGATATATTATTAATGTAAGTCATCTTTGGATGGTTATTTCCTGTTTATTTATGCTGGGCATCTTGCCATTTATAGAAAATGTGATTGACAATGGTGCCAAAACACAAGTTATAACATCTTTGTACTCCTTTTTGTCTATACTGCTTCATACTATTTGAGAACGACAACAACATACCCAGCATAATCCCACAAGTGGGGGGGTGTGGGGAGGGTAGTCGGGTTGGGGTAGTGTGTACGCAGTCTTACCCTACCTTGTGCAGGCACAAAGATTGTTTCCGATAGACCCTCGGCTCAAGTGATTATCAAACACAAGAGAATAGAGAGAGAAACAAAGTAGTGAAAAAGTAAAAAAAAAAACAGTAATACCAACAAAAGCATTCTTAAAAAAAAAAAAAATCTTTAACTACAGCCACAAATGTACATCTTTTATAATAAATACACTCACACTATAGCCACAAAGTACACTCCACTCAAGGCAGGCTTAGGCAGACTGAAACTGAAGAAACCACCTACCTTTTCCTTTATTTTTTGCCATTTCTAGGATTTGTACATTCTACTTCAAACAAATTAAGGAAGTAAAAATTAGATGTGTCAATCCTCATACCTAATCTCATCTTCTTCTTTTTCCCTTTTTTTTTTGGGTGGGGGGGGGTGGGGGGGGTTAAGGGTAAGATTTTTCACAAGATTTGAAGGTCGGGGTGCACTTTTGGATTCAACCAAAACCAGTTTTGTACATAAGATGCCCACTAACTACTATATCACGTATACATGGAATTTTTGCCAAACTTTACAGACTTTTTGTATCAATATATGACTTCTCATCTCAAAATGATCAAACAAAACGGGCAACGATTTCAATTGCAGGCAAGACAAGCCAGATCTTGGCTATGAAAGTCTACTATAATATTATATATATAGATACGGAACTTCCCCTATCACAGACATATCTGTATACATTAATGAGAATACATATGTTTACCTATTTCCTAAGCCTCCACCAAGTACAGTGGCATGTGCGTTGTAATATTATCTGTTCGATAAACATTAAAATGTGCCTTCTTATCAAGGGTGCATTGCAGAGCGAAATCTGCCATATACATCTGTACAAGCTCTCCACAAAATTGCATGGGGCAAAGTCACAAAGAAGAAAAGGAAGAGGCCCTTATTCTCTCACCTTGTGTTGAGAATAAGGCGAACGAAGAAAACTTGGGGAACTGAAGCTACCCATGATCCGATCCTTCCATTTTCAACATGCTCCGATAGGTGATCCAACAATCTTTCTTCAGTTATATTTACCAAATAACAAATTATGGAGCCAGGTTTCAACGTGCGTTCCTTTTCCCTCTTCCCCTCCCTTTCCCTCTCTATTACACTAGAGATACCTCAAAGAGAAGGTGCTGCTGAGTTAGAAACTGAACCTTCAACAAAACCATTTCGGACATCTCCTCTGCAAAGTGGACATACACTGAAGAATGGAAAAACACCATGTTAGTAAAGGATAAAAAGGTCTCCTCCTTTACTCCTTTAGTACCATTCTCTCCGCCGCCACCCTATTGGTCTCTGGGTGGAGACAAGTGGAAAACGGTGAAAGAACAGAACTAATGTAAGGAAACGTAAATCAAGAGTAAGGTGCAGTTTCATGTTACCCGTGTATCTCTTTGAGCCATTTATCCACACATGATACATGAAACTCATGGTGACAAGGTAGAACTCGAATTTTATCTCCGTCCTCATACTCAGCTAAGCATATGTGACACCTACAAATTGTATAGCATGATCATAAATTACAAAACTTGAACCATCAAAAAACCGTGACTAGTTTGACATATAAAATTATTACCAAATAGCTACATCGCATCATTTGTCAAAATAAAAAATATTTGCAAGTCATAACGCCTTATTGCACATAGTAACTGGTTTTAACTCGTTTTCATATAATTCTACTCCTTCAACTCCATAGAGACAGAGAAACTTACTGTGGAACATTGTTGCCAGTATCTACTTCGTCTGATTTTGAGTAACTCTTCACTGGGAACGAGTCCACAACTGACTCTGGAGCTGGAAGTGATAACACAGATAAGGACAATGACATGGGTTGCCGATGTATTTCATCCAGTACCTGCAATTTGCCATTAGTGCAAATAGTTGACCACTTCCACTAATGAATGGAAAACCACTGCTAGAACATGATAAATCTGTTGAAGAAAGAGAAAACTTAAGTGTAATATAATATATCTCTAGACCATGCAAATTAAGGGTATTTAACAGGTCTACATACAAAGCATTGGGTATTACGTATAGCAACAGATTAAGCAGACCTAGGCAGATATTTATCTAACATTACAACAGCTTCCTCTCTCCCAACCTCATTCCCCTTATCTCTGTAAATATATTACTCGGACTCTTCAAGAATGTTGCTGGATGTTGTCGGTGTGTGTCAGATCCTCCCAAAGTAGAGAATTTTTGAAGGATCAACACTGGTGCAGAAGCATATTTGAAGTCCTAGCAACATAGTTAGAAATAGCTGATTGTTGGGCTTCTTACGATACTAGCATTTAGAAAACGATATGGTTATTCGTAAGATTTTATCATTCATTATGGCTTAGTTCTTTAAGCTGGATTCAACTTAAAGACCCACTTTCTACAGTACTTCTTTTGGTCTTTCCAACTTAAAATCGTCTCCCTCCCTATTTATATGACCCACTTTCCATTGTGGGACGTGCCAATCTAATTCAACCTACACATAGTAGAGATAAGCCGAAGAAGAATGGGAGAGGTAATTAGGCAGGACATGGCATATCTTCATCTTACCGAAGACATGACTGACATAAGGGTGTGGAAGTCAAGAATTAGAGTAGAAAGTATTGAGCGTATTTCTTTTCCATACCTGTAGTATTAGTATTATTCTCGTATTTTTTTATTCTGAGATTTCTATTACTACTTGTTGTTTCTTTTGCTTTGGTTATCTTATTATCTTCTTGTTGTTACGGCTTCATTTCCACGACTTCTTCACTACGATATTCTTTATCAAAATTGTTATAATTATGCTTTCCTTGAGTTGAGAGTCTATGGGAAATAGTCTCTCTACCTTCACAAGGTAGAGGTAACGTCTGTGTACGCACTACCCTCCTCAAACCAAACTCGTGGGATTACACTGGGTATGTTGTTTATTCTTATTTCTTCCAACAACTCAAATTCATTAAAACAATTAAAATTATACAGAACGTGTTGTTTTCACATCACATAGCTTTTTTGATCCAGTCTTTTGTTCTCTTCTACCAATTCAATCAATGAGTCAAATTACCTTATTAAGCTTCATACCTAGTCAAATTGCATTACATGAAATGGAAGAGTATAACGTGACGAATTGAAAAGAACAGTAGTACTAATTGTTTTTGCCAGTCCTAATACGTGATGACCCTAAAATCGTAGTAGAAAGTATATTTCGACTAAGCAGGAGACAATTTTATCCAAAACAGCTTTTTCCTTAGAAAGTAAAATGAACTTCTATTGATAATGAGGGAAACAATGGACTGCCGAGCATTAAATGGACAAAACTGCTCCACCTATTAAACAATAGTGGAAGTCAAAAGAGACTAAAAAGTTGCAATATGAAAAATTACCTCAAACAATGCCTCAGCAAGCATAACTATTCGTGATATACTTGCACGACTGCCAGTTTCTCGACTCATTAAAATTGTCTCACATGAACACGGGCCATCTGTGTGAATCCCAGTTGGACAAGTGGCACTTCGATGATCACTAGCAATAAAACCACCAGGAAGTCTTTCCCACATCTGCAAAAGAGAGAATAGCCATAACTTAGTGGAGCAGCAATCAAACTTCCCAATACAGCAAAAAATAAAGTAAATCACATCACCTCAGATCTGGAATGCCGTCGCCGTTCATTACTCCCATTTGTCCGATTTCCATTTGATGGAAAATTACCTCCAGCCCCCTCATGAAGGGAATTATCAGTGAAGTCCAGCAGTAACCTGTCATGAGATACAACATCATCTGGAAAATCATTTGGAAAACGAAAATTCCGAGGATCAGCACGCCTCCTAGGACTTCTCCTTGAAAAAGAATCCCAAAAAAGTCTTCTACTATTCCGTCTTGCTTCACGACTAGTTATTTCAGCAGGACTATTCGAGAAACCATTGGGAGAGACATTTGGCATGTCAACGTGAAGTACACTTCCATCTCTTAAACCCTCTTCGCTTTCAGACACCAGAAACTCGAAACCTGAAGATGGTGTATCCTGACGCAAATCATCTCCCGCCAAATGTGGCGTAACTGAAGAATCCGAAAGAACAGATACAGAACCAGAATCGGAATTATTGAAGATAAGGATTTCATTTGTATGATTTACAACAAAATCTTCACTTGATGAAGATTCTCCGTTTCCGTGATACAATGGACTGCTAGAACGAGAGGACCCGGCAAATATTTGAGAGACATCTCCATTCGCTGTAGTATCAACATTATTTACAACATCAGTTTCTGCTCTTTTGTTTAAGGAAAGTGGATAGGGAAATGGTCTGTCGTCTCGAGATGTACTAGCAGTTTCACAACCTGTACTTCCAGGTCGATATCGAGTGACTAATTCCATGTCTTTGGTTAAGTTTTCTCTTCGGTTACCTCCCTGAACATTAGCATCTCCAGATGTAGATTTTTCACTATTTACCAAATTGCTCGCAGATGAAGCTCCACGTTCAGCTTGGGAGGGAATAACAGCTGATGGGTCCTTTTCAGAGTTTTGGAGCTTTCCTTTGTCAGCATGTTCTGCAGAATCCACCAGCAATTCAGCTGGATCATCTTCCATCTACAGCGTAACAAATATAAAATATGAATTGAATTTAAACACCTAAAGTACCTAACTCTACGTCAAACTTCTCGTTTAAGATATCCAAGCACATGGTCCAAAGGTCGTGTAGCTTTAAACAAAAAGGAGAAATACAAGAACCCCAAATATCAGCTCATAGCTTGATAAAACATATATCTTTCAATGGATAAAAGAGCATGAGGCCACATACTAGAAGCTGAAATTTGAACATGGTCTCCAAGGGTTTCACCCACTTCATTGACGCTAAACCACACCCTTGGAGGCCAATTCTCGGAATAATATTTGATGATCCAAAGCATAGTATCAATTTCTTTAGACCATTTTCCTTTTGTGCAACAAAACAACAACAACCCCATTGTAATCCACAAGTGGGGTTTGGATAGGATAATGTGCACGCGGACCTTACCCCTACCTTATGAAGATAGAGAGGTGGTTTCTGGTAGACCATTTTCCTTTTGTGCATATCATCCAATTTTATGGGATGTTCTCAAAGGCACGAAAACATATGACTATGATGTACCTTTGAGGAACTGAATAGAAATCCAACAATTCGAGCCTTATAAATCAATTAAATCACATAATATGAAATCAAGCATTAAAGGGCAACTAAAAACAAAATAAAAAATCTGGGGTCTAACAAGAAATTCATAATAATCACACAAACAGGATGTTTCAGATATAGCAAAAAGCAATAAAAATCAAATCTTGGAGTTGCATTTAATAAATAATCAAAAGGGGTACCTTTTTTTCTTCTATTTTCAGCAATAAAAAAACCAAACCTTGAAATTGCATACCTCAATGGCTGAGCGAGAGGGTGAAGCACCACATATGAAAATGGATGAAAATGTGCATTTGGTGCGATTTGGGCGACTTGGGTGTGACCCCAAACGGCTACTGCTTGAACCCATTAGACCCAACCACCCCTTCTCTTCTTCCTCAAGAGAGAGAGAAATAGAAATAGAAATAGATATAAACAGATAGATGTTGAGAGAGAGAGAGAAGATGAAAAGTCACTCTCCCATTCAAGTTCTTGAAAATCAAGAATCCATTTTTATTAACTTTTTTTTCCTCTGTGATGTGTTTTTTTCCTAGAGGGAACAATGTTTTGTTTGTGTGACAAGGTGATGACTCGTTGCTTTCAAATTGATTTGTGGTTAAGACCTAATATTGAATGTGATGGTTGTAATTAATTCTTGTGGTATGTTTTTTTGTACAAGAATTTTTGTGGTATGTTACCTATCATAAAGTCTTGTCTTATTTGACTTGTTTTGTACAGCATCCAGAATTTAGAAATGCTATGCTAGTACAAGTAAGAAGTTGACTAGTTTGAGTTCAAATTCATCAAATTATTGTTTTGTTAGAATTTTTTGTAAATTAACCATTACACTGAAATAAGACCACCAATCAATCCTCTCCTTTCGGACTAAAGCCTAGTTGTTATACGGCCAAATATCGCTATAACAACCGTATTTGTTCAAAACAAAATTGAATACTATAGTGAAATGCTATTATAGAGGACATATAGTATAACATAACAAAAGAGTTCGGTTCTAAAACAAACTTGACTTTTATAATGAATAATTATTATATAGGGTTGATGTTATAGTGATAGTAGCCTGTATTATGCGATGTAGATGCTATTTATGCTCTAAGTTAACCATACTTTTTGTTAATGTTTTAAGTGTCAAATGATAACGAAATGCTCTAATTAAGGTTTTTGTGCTTTGCAGGAGTTACTTTGGAGTTGGAAGATAATATGGAGTGTTTTGGAGTCAAATATGTAGATACAAGGTCAAACGAGAAGAGTTCAGATGAAAACGAGCAAGAAAAGGCTAGAAAGACTGGACAATAGTCCACCGCGACCGCGGTCGAACCACGGCTGGAATGCGGTGAACAGAGGAGAAAAACAAAATTGGCGTAATCCACCGCGGTCGCGTCGCGGTTGGCTCGCGGCCATGGGCGACCTGGAGATAGCCAGAAAAACTTAGGGACTTAAGTGCAAAACGTGGGAAACTTATCCTAACCCTATATGAACTCAACAAACTAGCCCAAGTCAGGGTTAAGCTTGTTTTGGACTTATTTTGGAGGCAATAACAAGGGGGAGAAAGATCAAGACACCATTAGAGTTTTCATTCTTCTTCTTTTATCATTATTTTGAGAATCATGAATTATTTTATTTGCTTTATCTTGTTTTATTATGAGTAGTTAAACATTTAGTCTAAGGTTTTGATGGAACTTGTTGAAGGATGAAACTCTTGCTATGTTAATATAGATTTGCCAAGTTTAATCTCTATTTGTTCAACTATGTTCTTGTTGTAGTTAATTGAAAGAATCCCCAATTAGTTGTGCCTATTTAATATGTATTACTCAGGAGATAGTGCATATTTAGGTAGTTGTTGAACATCATCACTCCCGACGTATGTGAGGAATCAATAACCTAGGGTTTAAAGGTGGGATTAGGGATAATGAAACCTTGGGTGCGATCCAAGTGAACTGTAATAAAAGTCAGCTAGCGTAACTCAGGAGAGTATGTCTAGTAAATTGTCGTAATTACTCGGGAGAGATTTACGGTAGGAAGAGTGCTCATGATCGATAGAGACGATTAGGCGAATTTATATGAAACATAGCAGGAGGGGATTCTGTCAATAGGGGAAATCATAACCTTAGATCCTTCTCATTATTGTTTACAACTCATTCTCAGTTAGCTCTTAGTTAATCTAGTTTCATAAAGTAATAGTTAGTAGAAAAATAACCAATTGTTATTCAAAATATCTTGAAAGTTGAGTACGTGAAATTGAGTGTGTCTGATAACTGTGATTGGTAGGTTAATTCTCTGTGCGATTCGACTCTAGGCTTAATACCCAGTATATATTGGCAACGACCGCTTAGTCCTTTTTCTAAGGCATAGTTGGGCGTGATCAAATTTTGGCACCGTTGTCGAGAAATTAACGGTGTTATCGATTACAATTGAAAGAAGTACAAAAATTCTTAGTATAGTCAATTTTCTTCATTTTCAATCAATACATTGAAATTTTAACGCTTGTAAACTTGGTGGTTACAGGTGTATGCCTAGAAACTCATCGAGAACTGGTGAAGTGTTTGAAGCCTTATCAGATCCCGAGATAGTTTTCAAGGCCTTGAATCGGGCCAACCGGAAAAGCAAACAACAAAACTCAATTGAACAACTTGAACCAGACATGGCAAATCTGGTGAATAACAAAAATATTGCGGATGGCGTGTGTCACACCTCTTTTTTCACTACCCCTGGGTTAATGAAGGGGTAATAAGGGAGTTTTTTCAATTAAAGTGACATTATTCGGTTTTGGGATTTATTTATTATTTCAGAGTCGCCACCCGGATTTTTGACGATGTTCCGGGACACCGTTTTGTTTTGAAAATCCCAAACCGAGGAAAATTTGACTCTGTTTTAATTTTTTCTGTGACCATAAATCCGAGTAAGGAACTCTGTTAACCCGGGAGAAGGTGTTAGGTACTTCCGAATTCCGTGGTTCTAGCACGGTCGCTTAACTATTAATATTTGACATAATTATCTAATTATTTACATATTTTAAACATATTGTGCTTTTTAGCCTTTTTCACTTTTTAGCCGCTTTTAATATTTATGGATTTATCTTGAAACAAATCGCGATGGCGTGCACTTGTTTGTTTTTGGACACATTATAACTGCGCCACATGAAATGCACCCACAATTACAACATGTAATTTTTATTATAATTTGAAGTTGAAGATGGGGACATGAGTTGCCACACCCGAGTGTAGATTACGTAGTCAAGACTATGGTCATGACGGTTTTATAGTGCCTATTTGAGGCGATGTTTGATTATTCTTTATGTTTTCTATTTGAATGAGCATTTTGGTTTTAAGATCAATTAGGATGTTTATGGATTTAATCTTAAACAAGTCACGATGGCGTGCACTTGTTGTTTTTGAGCACACGGCAACACGTAACATGAAATGCACCCGCAGTTGCTATGTGCATTTTTATTAATTGTTTGGAGTTGAGGATCGGGAGCATGAGTTGCCACTCCCAAGTGTAGTTTAAGATAATTTTGAGGTAATGATCGATTTTTGTCAAATTTCAAAGTAAGGGTATTCATTCTACCTAAGGATTGCCTAAAATGATGTTCAATAGCCTAAAGATAACATGTTTTGGGCTATGGACATATTTTAGCCCCAAATTATTTCAACTATTTTGACCAATCCTAATTGTGTCTAGTTAACAGGAAAGGATATGTATCGTTCAAACTAACATTACTAGGGATAAGCATAACAGGAACGTTTGCACTTAACAACGATAATCAGAATCTGCATTTTTAGTGTTATTTTCAGTTATCATTGTTTGGGAGAAATTACACTCATATGCATCCAAAGATTTGCCAAATTGAGTACAAGTAAATCACAAGACTTTCAAGGATGCAGGTTGTAAAAAATGAACACTAGGCGTTTGAATTTGTAGTCTAGAACTAATCTATAGCTTCTTTTATCAGTTTGAACATGAGCACGCGTCACCGGAATTGCAATTCATTTGTAAAGAATATGTTACACACGTTGATTTTAGAAAGTTTACTAGGTGCGAAATGAACTAGGCGTGATTAACTCTACCTTATATTGATGATAACCAAAATCGTGATAGCCATTTTTCAAACCAGCAAATATTTATAAAATGTTATATATGCTAGCTTAAATATACACTCAATTTCCTACTGTTGTCATGTTATTTTAGAGACAGGAAGGTGGATTATAAATTTACTAAAAAAACAGCCCCCTTTTCAAAAAAGAAAAAAAAACAAAACCCAATATGAACACTAAGCAGAATTTAAATATATACAGTCCAGTCTTTAATTACATGATTCTGAAAATGAATATAAACTACTGCCATCTAAATACACTTTACAAAAAAATGGAAAAACTAAAAAAAAAAAGAAATTTTAAACTAGTTTGCCTAACTTGAATTCCCTTAAGGCCATATACTTGTGTCTTCCTTTGTAATCTGTAAACACCCCCAATTGATTGAGTGTTGTGTAACTACCAAAACCAAACGGACCATGGAGAGGTCAGTTTTAATTATGATAATGCTTGTGTTCAACCCATATTACCTGGCAAAATTATTTATGCACTTTCTCAGGGTGAATGTGATCATAAAAGATCCACTCACCTCCGGACTTG
>ML391277.1:0-13155 GCA_005239525.1 Nicotiana knightiana
CCTTACCCAACGCATCCTGAACCAGGTCTGTGCCCAATAGTCTAGCCTCGCCCGGCTCAAACCGACCAACCGGAGATCGTTACCTCCTACCAGATAAAGCCTCATACGGAGCCATCTGGATACTCGACTAATAACTATTATTATATGCAAACTCCAAGAGTGGCAGAAACTGGTCCCATGAACCCCCAAAATCAATGACACAGGCACGTAACACATCCTCCAAAATCTGAATAGTATGTTCCGACTGCCCGTCGATCTGAGGATGAAACGTTGTGCTCAACTCGACCTGAGTACCCAATTCTCTCTGTACGGCTCTCCAAAACTGAGATGTGAACTGAGTACTTCTGTCAAAAATGATAGAAAATGGAACCCCATGCAATCAGATAATCTCCCTGATATAAATCTCAGCTAACCGCTCCGAAGAATAAGTAGTACCAACAAGAATGAAGTGCGCGGACTTGGTCAGGCGATCCACAATAACCCATATAGCATCAAACCTCCTCAAAGTCCGTGGGAGTCCAACTACGAAGTTCATGGTGATCCGCTCCCACTTCCACTCCGGAATATCAAATCTCTGAAGCAATCCACCTGGTCTCTGGTGCTCATACTTGACCTGCTGACAGTNATGCTGCCTCAAATCCTGATACATCTTTGCGGCACCCGGATGGATGGAATACCGCGAACTATGGGCCTCAGCTAGAATCAAATCTCGAAGTCCATCTACATTGGGCACGCAAATTTGGCCATGCATCCTTATGACCCCATCATCACCAATAACCACATCCCTCGCATCACCGCGACGGACCCTGTCCTGAAGAACAAGCAAATGTGGATCATCATACTGGCGTGCTCTAATATGATCATAAAGAGAAGACCTAGAGGCTACACAAGCCACTACCCGCGGAGGCGCGGATAGATCTAATCTCTCTAACTGACCTGCTAAAGCCTGAACATCGAGTGCTAAAGGCCACTCTGCTACTGGAAGGTAGGCTAGACTCCCAAACTCTCCGTTCTGTGACTCAGGGCATCGGCCACTACATTGGCCTTCCCTAGATAATATAAAATAGTGAGGTCATAATCCTTGAGAATCTCCAACCACCTCCTCTGACGCAAATTCAGATCTTTCTGCTTAAGCAGATGCTGCAAACTACGGTGATCAGTGAAAATCTCATAATGCACTCCATACAAATAATGATGCCAAATCTTCAAGGCGTGAACAATAGCTGCTAGCTCAAGATCGTGCACTGGATAATTCTTCTCGTGCACCTTCAACTGTCTGGACGCGTAGGTAATCACCCTACCGTCCTGCATTAAAACCGCTCCAAGGACAACTCTCGAGGCATCACAGTAAACTGTATAAGAACCTGAACCCGTAGGCAAAATCAATACCGGAGTTGTAGTCAAAGCTGACTTGAGCTTCTGAAAGCTCTCCTCACACTCCTCAGTCCATCTGAACTGAGCACCCTTCTGGGTTAGTCTGGTCATAGGGGCAGCAACAGATGAAAAACCCTCGACAAAACGACAATAGTACCCTGCCAAACAAAGGAAACTGTGAATCTCAGTAGCTGATGACGGTCTAGGCCAACTCTGCACCGCCTCTACCTTCTTCGAATTAACCTGAATACCCTCACTGGACACCACGTGCCCCAAGAATGCTAGTGAATCAAGACAGAACTCACACTTCGAAAATTTCGCATACAATCTCTTCTCCCTCAAGGTCTGAAGCACAACTCTCAAATGTTGCTCATGATCCTCCCGAGATCGGGAATACACCAAGATATCGTTAATAAACACAATGATGAAAGAATCCAGATAAGGCCGGAATACTCTGTGCATAAAGGCTGCTAGGGCATTGGTCAGCCCGAATGACATAACCAGGAACTCATAATGACCATATCTAGTCCTGAAAGCAGTCTTCGGGATGTATGGCCCCCGAATCTTCAGCTGATGATAACCGGAATGCAAATCAATCTTGGAAAACACCCTGGCACCCTACAACTGATCAAACAAGTCATCTATACGAGGCAAGGGATACCGATTCTTCACCGTAACTCTATTCAGCTGCCGATAATCAATACACATACGCATAGAACCATCCTTCTTCTTTACAAAAAACACCGGTGCACCCCAAGGTGACACACTAGGCCGAATGAACCCCTTATCTAGGAGTTCCTCAAGCTGCTCCTTTAATTCCTTTACCTCCAATGGTGCCATACGATAAGTTGGAATAGAAATAGGCTGGTTGCCTGGTACCAGGTCAATAACAAAATCAATATCCCTGTCAGGCGGCATGCCAGACAGGTCTGCAGGAAACATGTCTGGAAAGTCACGGACCACAGGAACCAAATCAATAGCGGGAGTCTCACCACTGACATCCCTCACAAATGCCAGATAAGATAGACACCCCTTCTCAACCATGCACCGAGCCTTCATGTAGGAAATCACCCTGCTAGGCATATACTCAGAAGAACCTCTCCACTCAACCCTCGGACATCCCAGCATAGATAAGGTCACGGTCATAGCATGACAATCAAGAACAACATGAAACAGAGATAACCAATCCATGCCCAATATCACATCAAAATCGACCATGGTGAGTAACAGTAGGTTCATTCGGGTCTCCAGACCCCTAATAGATATCACACACGACCAATACACACGGTCCACAACAACAGTACCGCCCACCGGAGTCGACACATGAGCAGAGGTAACTAAAGACTCACGAGGCATATCCAGAAAATGGGAAAAATATGAAGAAACATAGGAATATGTAGAACCAGGGCCAAATAAAGCCAAAGAATCTCGGCAACAGACTGAGACAATACCTGCGATCACTGCATTGGAGGCTATAGCATCCGGCCTGGCTGGAAATGCATACATACGGGCCTGACCTCCACCTGCTCGACCTCCCCCTCTAGGGCGGCCTCTAGCTGACTGACTACCACCCCTGGCTGCCTGGGCGGGTGGTGATGTAACTAGAGCTAAAGTTGAGGGCTGGCCCCTCTGCTGAGAAGAAGCACCGGGACGACGGGGACACTGCCTCAACATGTGCCCAAACTCTCCACACTCAAAACAACTACCTGGAGCTGGAGGCGGGGACTGATAGAAACCCCTGGCACTAGAACGACCACTGGAAGATTCATGCATAGAAGAACTATGAACTGGTTGTGCTCGAGCTGCACTCTGAGCTGGGAGGGCATCAATGAAGTACGTCCTGGATGAGAACCACGGGGACCATGCCCCGAAGATGCACCACTATAAGCTGGGCGGACTGACTGAGGAGGCCTGAATAACCAGCCTCTACCATGTTGAAACTGCCCCCTGAAAGGAACACCACTAGAACTGCCCGATCCACGAGGCCTCTTGGCCTCCCTCTCCTCCCGCTCCTGGCGGCGAACCGACTCAATATCTCGGGAAATGTCAACAACCTGCTCGAATGTAGCATCTGATACTCTCTCCCGAGTCATAAATAGGCGGAGCTGATAAGTGAGGCCATCCACAAACCTCCTAAACCTCTCCCTATCAATAGGGACCAACTCGGTAGCATGAAGACCCAACTCCAAAAACCGCATCTCATACTGCGTCACTGATAGCTCCCCCTGACGCAGCTGCTCAAAAAGCCTGCGCTGCTCCTCCCTGTGAGACTGAGGTACATACTTCTCCAAAAAGATAGTGAAGAACTGCTTCCAGGTGAGGGGTGCTGAACCAACAGGCCTACGCCTCTCAAAAGACTCCCACCAAGTGAAAGCAGCACCAGAAAACTGAAATGTAGCAAACGAGACCTCACTGGCCTCCAAAATCCCAGCAGTACGCAGCATCCTCTGGCACTTATCTAGAAAATCCTAGGCATCCTCGCCCTCAGCACCACTGAATGTCTGAGGTTGTAGTCTACTAAACCTCTCCAGTCTACGCTGCTCGTCCTCTGGCATAGCCGGAACCACGAAGTCCCGAACTGGAGCAACTGGATGGGATGGAACCGCTCCCGGTGTCTGCTGGCCCTGAGTACCCTGCTCAGGCGTCCGAGCAACTTGAGTCTGACTGCCTCCCACGGCCTAAGAAGTAGCGGCAACTGTTTGAGCAAGGGTGGTACACACCGTCAAGATCTGGGCCAAGGTCTCCAGAAGACCTGGAATAACAATAGGCACTGCCGGTGCTTGAGCCTGTCCTGCTGGAGTATCTGTGGCGGGAATATGACCCTGAACAGTAGGGGGATCAACTGGCACTGCCCTGGCTGGCCCCCTACCTCTACCACGGCCTCGAACGCAGCCTCGACCTCTCGGTTGTCTAGCTGGTGGCTGATCATCCTGATCGGTAGCGCGAGTCCTCACCATCTGTGAGAGAGGGAAACAACATAAGTTTAGATTTCCAAATTCAACAAAATGGCACGAAATAATTCCAGAAAATGATATTGTTCCTAAGGGTTCCGCAGCCTCTCGAAAATAAGTACAGACGTCTCCATACCGATCCACAAGACTCTACTAAACCTGCTTATGACCGCTGAGTCCTATGTAACCTAGGCTCTGATACCAACTTGTCACGACCCTAATTCCTAAATCGGCCGTGATGGCGCCTATCGTGGAACTAGGCTAGCCAACAATCACATAATTACAGGTTCTTTCTAAAATCCCAACCATTTTTCAACATTTCATAAAGTATATAAAATTACTGACTTCATTAGGCAAAATAAACAGCTAAATAGTCTAAACCATCCCTAAAATCCGGAGTCAACATGTCATGAGCATCTAAGAAATATACCAACAAGTCTACTATTATAATACAAAACCTTCGAACGAATAGCTAGATATAACAAAAGAAGGGAAAACAGAGATGGTGCAGACGCTAAACAACTACCTCCATATCCCGAACTTCGACTCCGCACGGAATAGATGGCTAACGCTCGGTATCTGCACCTGAATCTACACACAGGGGTGCAAGGAGTAATGTGAGTACGCCAACTCAGTAGTAATGAGAATAAATCAAGTCTAAGTGGAAAGAAACACATAAAAATCAATATCATCAATTCACAATATGCACAAACTTTCTTTCCAATAGTATATACATAGATATATGAAACCATCATGCCTTAAAACCAACTTCAGAAAAATCCTTCGAAAAATATATTTTCCAACAATTTCATAAATAAAAATAACCGAAAGATTTAAAAATGAAATAAATCATAAGTATCCCCTTGGGAAAAACATGAATCATAAATCGCCCCTCGGGCAGAACATCACTCAGCATCTCACAGCCACTCAGTATCAACCCCTCGGGCAACCTCACTGTCGCTCATGCCTCCCAATCACTCAGCACTCGGCACTCACACTCAGTAGGTACCTGTGCTCACTGGGGGTGTGTACAGACTCCGGAGGGTCTCCTTCAGCCCAATCGCTAATATGAAGCCACCTCGTGGCGTATCATATCCCCACAAATTAGGCCCTCGGCCTCACTCAGTTAGAAACTCCCAAAAGCCCCTCAGGCGTATTAGTAAAACGGGGTACTCGACCTAAAACATCATTTTATATCTTCAAAATAGTGTAATAAGGCTGAGTTTAAAAACAGTTAAGCACAATATGACTGAGTGTAAATCATAAATCAACAATGAGGAAATAGCAGTAAAAAGCCCCCAAAGGGTCTAAAACAAGTCGACACGAGGCCCCAAACATGGCTTATAGCCCAAATATAGCAATAGTCTTTAGAACACAATTTCACATATGATTTAGAGTAAATACACAACTCAATAGTTTCCGCGGAGAGGAACAAATCCAATCCAAAAATCAGTGCGCGCCACATATTTGGCATCCGACATGTGCGCCATTCGAAAAACAGTGAGAAATATGAAGTTCGGGGTTTAATTCCCTCAGGACAAGATTTATAACCATTACTTACCTCTACCGGGCCACGACACTAATTCGCGATGCTCTTGCCTCTCAAATTGGCTCCCGATTTCTCCGAATCTAACAAAAACCAGATCAACATTATCAATATACGCTAAAGGAACACAACCCAATCGAAAACTATCAATTTATACAAAATTCTCGAAATTCGGCCAAACACAAGCCCCGGATCCACGTCTCGGAATTCGATAAAATTTACATCACTAGAATCCTCATCCTCCCAGGATTCTATACATACCAATAACAGTAAAATCGGACCACAATTGCCCACTCAAATCCTCAAAAGAAAATTCCAATTCCATGCACCTTTCTTCCCCAAATTTGGGTTTAATTTCAACAATTTTCCGGTTTAATTACTCATAAAACGACATATAAAAGAGTTATGAAGTTGGAACCTTACCTCCAAAGCGATCCCCCTTGATTTATTCTTCAGATCCCTCTTAAATAGCTCTCAACTCGTTCAAAAATGGAGGAAAGAAATGAGCTAATCTCGCACAAATGGCCTTTAAAACATTCTGCCCAGCAATTAATTTCCTCAGTGCGATCACGGATCTAGCCACACGATCGTGATGCACACCCCAGACCACTCTACGCGATCGCACACTAACTCACACGATCGCATAGAACAAACGACCATCCCATACACGCGCCTCAAAACCTCTACGCGATCGCACCAACACCCACGCGATCGCACTGCTTTACCTAACCAACTTATGTGATCGCAATCCTAACCACGCGATCACATAGAACAAAATTCCTGCCCCACTCTTTTACTCTACGCGATCTCGGATGAGTCCACGCGATCGCATTGAAGGATTCACTGCTGCTAAAACACCAGAAAATAACATACTTCTTAAGGCCAAAAGTGCCCGTTTGAGCATTCGAAATACACCTGAGGCCCCCGGGAACTCAACCAATCCTACCAACACACCCCGTAACATCATTAAAAATTAGTCAAGCCTTCAAAACACCAAAAACAACATGAAAACACCAAAAATTACATCAATTTCAAACCTATGACCTTTGAAACTTCTAAATTTCGCCAACGATGCCGAAACCAACCAAAACTCCTCCGATTGTCTTGAAATTTTGCACACATATCCAAAATGACATTACAAACCTGCTCCAACTTCCGGAATCCCATTCCGACCCCGATAGTTTATTTTCCACTGTCGACCGAAAATCGCCAAAAACTAACTTTCGCCAATTCAAGCCTAACTCTTCACCGGACATCGAAACTTCATTACGAACACACTCCTAAGTCCCAAATCACCTAACAAAGCTATCTGAGCCATAAAATCCACATTACGAGGTCGTTTATCAATAAGTCAACTCCAGTTGACTTTTTCAACTATTAAGCTAATTTAAGAGACTAAGTGTCTAAATTCTCACCACGACCACTCTGAACCCGAACTAACCAACCCAACACAACATAAATAGGCTAAGAAACATAGGATAAAACAGAATGGGGAAAATGGGTCTAATCTCACGGAACGACCGGCCGGGTCGTTACACACTAATAAGGCAGCATTCCATATTTTTTCTAGATATTATTAGTCTTAGACTCCTTTGAGTTCATTCAGGTTATACCGAACTTTCTATAAATTAGAGAAACCATTAGCTCTCTTGTTTTCATGGGCTTATCCCGAGGACTTATCTATTCTCGTCACCTTCTCACTTTCCCTTTCTCGTTCTTGTCATAAAACTTTATCGCTTTACTATACTTTAGCTTGGGACCTATACATATCTATTTATACTATTTGAGGAAGTCCTTCAACTTGTCTGTACCATATATTTTCTTGTGTTATTCTGGAACATCAAGCGAGACATCATATCATCTCTAACTCTTCTTTACTCTCTTGACTATATCTCTCGGTACATAGAAATTATAGGCTAGGAGGTATGCCACTGATGACGCTGCTATCATGCCTGGATATTGAATCCTAGAACTTCTAGCCTTCTATACGAAGCATGGACTATTCACGATCTTCTGCCTTTGAGTATCTTCTATGTTGTTCACCTTTACCTTACTTACCTTAAGATATCACATCGCATCTTTTACCTCTTTTATGACCTCCCTTCCACAAAGGTATAACTCACGTTCATAACTTGAAGCTATGTTATAATTCTTGCACCTCTGGTGCCTATATAATCTTGTGGGAGCTTCATACTGAATTCTTATAAGGTTGGTATTTTTCTAATGGGTTTATCGTAGATCTGTTATAGAATATGAATGTTGTATTATCCATTTGGTACCTCTGATATTTAGAGTGATCCTATAATTTTCTCAATCACGATTTCTATAATTTTCTGGGTCCAATAATCAGATTCCTGATTTACTTTGTTGATGTAACTCTTCAGTTTCCTTCTTCTTCTGATCAACCTTTATGTAGGCTTAAGCTACCTCCCGATCTGCAGTTCATGGTATTAGTTATTACGTTTAGCCATGGGCGCTGAGGAATATCCATGATACAATCCTTTAATAATTCAGTACTTCGTCTATGAACTAGGCTTAATTCTTTCTTTTAACTTATACCGGAATCTTCTACGACTGTATATGTTGAATATATAAAACTTCAAACTCTTAAGTGCGTTCATACATACTAACTCTGAATCATAAATTGAATAATTCTTTTTGTTCCATCTCAGCTTTCTTCAGACGTAAGCAATTACTTTTCATGGTCGTTATGCCCCCTTGTTGAGTCCATACTTAGCTTATCTTCGTGCCCACACATGCCATAGTTTTCGTGCAACTCATATGATCTCGAATATTAATTTTAATTTTACTTCCCGTTCATTAGCCACGGTAGGTGCCACTTTCCTTTGGAATGCTTACAATGTTGTTGTGAGACTGTTGTTGCACGACCATCTCCATTTTAGGTTGTTGTGCTTAGGTTGAAGCCTTCTTCCTTATTTCCCCAGCTAGTCTTTCATTGTAGTACTTAAGGACCTTCTGACACTTGTAAATCTGTGAGCTTATTACATCGAATACTCGACAGACTTTTTGATGTTCTTCCTCGCCTATAATTCTCTGTAGTTCTTACCTCCACGCCATTATGCTTGTAGGGTTGCTCATGGACTGATATTTTGACTGTTTTCCCAGTGGCACTCTCCTTTATTTCCCTAACACTTATACATTACCTTTAACTACCCCCAACTCCTATCCGAATATTTCTCAAGGATCACGATGTCATAACTTCGAGGCCGAATTCCCCATATTGGTGTTCCCTATGTTTATCTTGCACGATATGTTGATTTGTCTATATCCTCTCATCTATCCATAACTAGGCTCTTCCTGAATCAACGACTAACTACTCGTTAGCCCATTCGCATATTAATATTTCGTGTAATATTTCTTGGGTTATTTCCTTTGTCTTAATTTATGTCTCGCACTGGCTCCTTATCTATCAATAACATCTCAGGCAGGAAACCTAACCTCCTCTCCTTGACGTTGTAATTGCATAATGTTCTGGGATCGTAGCCTATCTGTAGGATTTGTATAAGTGCAATCTCATCCCTTCTGGTAGTCGTATTGAGGGTCGGGGGCATGAGTTGCCACTCCCGAGTGTAGGTTACGGTAGTTTTGGAACAATATCCAATTCTTTATCAAATTTCAAACTAAAGGTATGTTTCCACCCAAAGGATTACCTAGAAGTGAATTTCATTAATCTAAAAGATAGCATGTTTCGGGCTATGGCCATATTTTAGCCCCAAATTGTTTCAACTCTTTTGGCCAATCCTAATTGTGGCTAGTTCATAGGACAGGTAGTTTAGACAAATTATCCAAGCATGACTAATCAAGGATACTAACATAAATAGCTACCCAACAACTTTAATGTAAAAATTAGAATCAGATTTGGATAATTACTATCCTTTTAACCACTAAACAATTCTATTTTGAAACGTAATATTCACGTATAAAGAAAATCTACAAGTTTGAGATAAGTTACACAAATGGAAACGCAGAATGAGAAGGTGTTTTCAAATTCCAATTAAGTATTAATCATTGTATGCCATATTACAAGGATATTTTAAGACAACAGAAAAACAAGACATGAATGTTTATAATTAACTTCCTGGGCTGTCACGTTAATAAGAAGAAATGACAACTTGAGGATTAAATTCATAATGTCCAGTCCAATTTATTACAACACCAAAATAAATGTGTACATGTTCTAATAAACTTACTGTTACATCACTTGTACTATGAAAGAGATTTTCTAACAGAATACTAAGAATTAATCAATTAGAAGGTAATGGTTGCCTCTATGTGGACCTGCAATTACCATTGAGCCTTGAACAAAATTGAGCTCTTATGAATCAGTAGAGAATGGATCTGCCCATTAGGGAAGGTTCAGGTCTAGTTCTCTGGATGCTATTTCGAAACTAGAAAATCACTTATAAACATTTGAGCACTTTTAATTGCGATAAACCTGACCATTGGATCAGATTCATATTTTTTGAGCGATGTTTTATACTAATAACGTCTATTACAGTTCTAAGAAATATAAAAACTACTCATGAGCTAAATAAGAGCTCGAAATTACTGCTTTAGCTAGACATCTCTTTGGTTAATCTTAATAGCAGCACATGTAAACCTCCAACCAAAGGATTTTATGTATCATTATGGAATGAATTTTGACCATGAAAAGGTCAGATTCACTTTATCCTTGATACGGTTTCAAACACTACCGAACATAGTTCTTTATTCATTTAGGATGAATCTGACCATGGAGAGGAGCCAGATTTAAATCCACTGAGGCTATTTCGTTGAGACTATTGATAGCCATCCTCATTCAAGCTAACGTTTAGTCAAATATTTTGACCACTCTTGGCACTTTGAGGAGTGAATCCGACTATTTTGTGAGTTCGGATTTGCTTCCTTAAGGCTCCTCCTAATTTCCCACTTTATATCCTTTGAAGGATAATTTTCAGCAAGCTAAACTACTATTTGTGCACTATTATAAGGTGAATTTGACCATTGAAGAGTCAGATTCATCTACCCTAGCTCTAATACTAACATAATTCTAACTATATAGAAAATCTTGGTTATTTAGGTATTTTTAGAGGATGAATCTGACCATTCAAAGGTTCAGATTCCTCAACTCTAATGCCATCTTTAACTACATACTTTACACCTTTTAAAAGGGGTAAACTTCAGCCAACCATTCTACTATTTGTGCACTGCCATGGGGTGAATTTGACTATTAAGAAGTCAAATGCATTTACCCTAGTGCAATCTAAGCTAGTAATGAACTACAACAAGTACATGAACTAATAGCTGAGTGAGAAATATATTTCTAAGAAAAACAGTAAGCATGAACTATATGCAAAAAACAGATTAAGGTAGACTTCAAAATTTATAAGCTCAACAAAAATGCACTTGTCTTGTCGAAATAACAACCAACCCTGTATAACCAAACAACAGAATTTGCACCACATTTCAGCATCACATTTGTCATACAAGTTCATACATAAACAAATTTGAGCCAAAAACAGATTTGTGGAGAATAGACAACATATTTCAAATCATCATTCTATTTAGTGTCAAGTGTACATACCTTTTCAGAATACAAAGAAACCCTGACCAAATAAAGGTCAGGTCCAAAAGATTCAGGTAAAAGAAAGTAAGATCAGGCAGTAACAAGCAGCAAATTCAAACCAAAACAGCTCCCAAGAAATGAACCCAAAAAGATTTATGAAAACCAGAATTGAAAAACCTAAGAGAAACCCAAAAATGTGAGAATTCCAACAGAAAACCTTGAAAGAGCAGTCAGATTTTTACATTCATACTTTGGGAATGTTTCATTTTTTTTTCACAGAGGAACTATTCTGATTTCTTTGTTTTTGCTTTCAGTGTTTAAAGGAGGCAATTTCATAAATGTGGAGCGAATTTTCAGAATATAGGAGTCTAAAAAATCCTCTTAGTCTAAAGAGAGGGGGGTCTATTTATTGAATAATTGGGAATGGGATATCCTTAGAAATATTCCCAACCCAAAAGGCTGAAAATAGTACATTGGGCAGCTGTCAACGTTATCTTTTGGACAGCTGCCCCTATTCTAGAATATTATTACCTATTAAAAGACTATTTTACCCTTAAAATTGTGATTTCCTAAGTCTACATTACCTATTGTACCCCTTAAACTCCCTATAATTACCCTTTAGGTAGCTAAGGTGAAGGTTATTAGCTAAACTGATTTTAATTAACAATCAATATTAACTTGAGTTAGTTACTAGGTTGTGGAAGCTGAAATTGATTTGGAATTAGCTTGAGAAGAGGCTTAGGTGAATTATTTTGGGTTTGGACTTAACTGGGATTAACTTATTTGGACAATTAGGCTTATCTACCAATTATAGTTAAGCATCTTAATTGAGTAATTAATTTCAGACTTAAATAAACTAGTAGCTAATAAATTAGTAGCCGGGCCTCTGTTGTTTTTATCAAGGGTTAAACGATTAATTCAAATTAACCAACCACTTCAGATTAATTAGATTAAACTCCTCAGACTTACTTTAAATAATTAAAACTAATTAGTTATTCTTAACTAGGATTATGACTTAGTTAATCAAGGGTTAGTTGATTAGGTTCTTAGAGTTAGTTTCTAATCATACTTATTAGTTACCTTGGTTTACTGTTTCCACACGCTCAGTTATTTATGTCAAAATACATCTTGATTAAAACAGAAAATATAAGAGAAGTTAGAAGGTAATCCTAACATTTAGACTAGAGATTAACCTAATCGATGACCAAAGCTTGAGATTAACAGGAATGACTAACTCATTAAGGTCAAAATTTAATAATAAAAATAGTAGGTTAGGAAAAACTAACTGTCAAAGGATTCTAGACATCCTATATGCATATTAACCCGGACTAATTAATCCAACGAATTAAAAGCCAAACAAACACTTAAGAAACCAGCTGATCATTCATGATATTCAAAGGAATCCGATCAAGAACAAATACATGACTGTCATGGACATATTTAAACTTAGACTAACCTTAAAACCTAAACTAAATTATTCGATTTCCTAAACATGGTTCAGTTAATCCAAACACATACGATAAACAGAATCAATTAACCAAAACGGATCAAGGAAAAAAATAAACAAGCACACATATGAAACAGTGATAAAAAACTATGCCAAGAAACATGGTTATCAAGAACCTTAGTTACTAATTGACGAGAACGAAATAATTAAAACATGAATAACACAAATACGTCTAGGGATTAACTAATCAAGAAGAAGAAGCATGAACGGG